>ML777433.1:921825-931867 GCA_009831015.1 Picea engelmannii | reverse complement strand
GACTCCTATTTATACTAAAAAGAAGCATCTAGAGGAAGATCCTTCTAGAAGCGGAAGCTTCTATTAGGTCTTCTTACATCTGCCTTATTCTATTTTATTGAAAGGTCTTATTAATATTGACCTTTATTACATTCGAATACATTAATCTACCTATGTGCGGGTTAGGACCTTAACACTATGCCCCATCAACAAAATCATCATGGAAAATGGAACCCATATTGGAGAGGCCCTCAACAACAACTCATTTATCAAAACCAACACCAACCGAACCCCTATCAACAACAGTTCCAACCCCAGTATCAAAAACAACAACTGCAGTTACCCCCCAATACCCCACTGAACAATCCTACTTTACAACCTTAGATGCCTGTGTAACCTACCCCAAACCCAAATAATAAGGCCATTCAGAACATATATATACACAATGTGGCAACCTTGTCTATTACTCCTATGCCTTGTGATGAAATCAAATTAAGATCAGGGAGAATAGTCGAGCCAATAATTGAAGATGCTCCATCTTCAGAATCAGACAAGGAATTAGGGGAAATACCATCTACTGATACAGAAGAAATTGACCAACCTATTATAGAGTCAACAGACCCACCATTCCTTGAGAGGCTTACAATTACCAAACCTGTGGAGTTACCATCTTTCAATCTCTTAGGAGAATTTCAAAATTTGCATGTTAATATTCCACTATTGCAAGCAATAAGAGATGTCCCTATTTATGCCAAGATTGTAAGAGATCTTTGTATAAAAAGACTTCGACAAAAACCCAGGGATCCCCTCATAGTGCATGTAGTGGGGGATTTGTTTGAACTGATGTTAGGAAAAACCCCACCTATTAAATATGGCGACCCAGGAAACCCTACAGTCACTGTAAAAATTGGACAAACATTTATCCCCCATGTGCTAGTAGACTTAGGGGTGGAAATTAACATCATGCCAATAGAAACTACACAATTGCTGCAACTCAGAACACAAGTCCGACCTACTCCTACCGTTCTCAAATTAGCTGATCATTCTACCATCAGACCAGAAGGAGTAATAGATGATTTGGTCATTTTCATGGATTCATGGGAGTATCCTGCTGATTTTGTCGTTTTGCAACCCAAAACTCGTCTGTGGGGCCACCCTCTAATTCTGGGAAGACCATGGTTAGCTACAATTGATGCTTTCATTGGTTGTAGATCTGGTTCCATGATCATCTCTAATGGTTAGAACAAAAAAAAACTGACCCTGTATCCTCATGCTACACCCAGTGTAGAACTTGAAAATTCTTTATGGATGGACACTGAGGATGAAAGTGCTCTGCCTATGCTAACCATAGGAAAAGCCCTGAGTTTCAAAGATGAGATAGAGGATGAATTAATCAACTGCTTTATCTATGACTCCTCTGTTGTTACACGAAACACGCACCAACGATTGATTAGAGTCTTCGACCCCATCGCCCAGGAAGACATGAGATCAGAAATGTTCTCAGAACCCACTGGAAATCAAAATGATTCAACTGTAACATAAACCACTATAACAACAAATGATGTAACAACAGATGATGAAACAACTGAATTGTTTCCTAAATTCAGTTCCAAGAGCATCACTGTAGAAATTGAACCTGGAAAAACCTTGAACAACAATCATGATCTATCCACTGCTGAAACTTTCCGATTGACGAAATTACTGATTGAACATAAAGAATCATTTTCCTAGGATTACATGGATATGAAAGGCATTTCCTATGAACTATGTACCCACCATATATACATTAAAGAAGAATGCCGACCCATTTTCCAACTCCAAAGGAGGATGAATCCAAACCTTAAAGAAATTGTTAAAGAGGAACTACAAAAACTTCTCAATGCTGATTTCATTTACTCTATATCAGAAAACAAGTGGGTCTCACCATTGGTTATTGTTCCTAAAAAGAATGGAAAATGGAGACTCTGTGTAGACTATAGAGCCCTGAATAAAGCCACGCAGAAGGATCATTTCCTTCTGCCATTTATTGACCAGGTTCTAGACAACCTAGCTGGGAAAAAGTTTTTCTCTTTCTTAGATGGATTTAGTGGCTATAACCAGATAAAAATTGCTCCACAGGACCAAGATAAGACCACTTTTACTATCCCTTGGGGTACATTTTCTTACAAGGTTCTCCCATTTGGCTTGTGTAATGCACCAACCACTTTCCAGAGAGCTGTACTTGGTATTTTTTCTGATATGGTGAATGACTGTATGGAGATATTCATGGATGACTTTACACCTTATGGCATTGATTTCAATGAAGCCTTGGCTAATCTGGAAAAAGTGCTCAAAATATGTATACAGTCTCATCTTTCTTTAAGTACAGAAAAGTGCCATATGATGATGAGCAAGGGAGTAGTGCTGGGACACTTCATTTCTTATGCAAGAATTCAGGTAGACCCAACCAAAATCCAGGTAATTTTGGACATTCCAACTTCGTCAACTTAGAAAGAGGTAAGAAGTTTTTTAGGGCATGATGGCTATTACAGGAGATTCATTAAATTTTTTTCCAAACTGGCTTACCCCTTGTTTTTTCTATTAACAAAAGATGTTGACTTTCATTGGACTACCAACTGTGAATTGTCTTTTACAGATCTAAAATAAAAATTGTCCACAACTCCCATTTTGAGAGGGCCTGATTGGGCTCTTTCGTTTCACATTTCCTCAGATGCCTCAAATACTGCAATTTTTGCAGTACTAGGGCAACAGGAAGACAAAGAGCCCTATGCCATCTACTATATCAGCAAGAACATGGCTCCTGTTGAATTAAATTATACAATTACTGAAAGAGAATTCTTAGCAGTAGTTTATGCAATCAATAAATTCGAGCATTATGTCACTAGATATCCTACTTTTATTCATATTGATCATACAACAATTAAATATCTGATGAATAAACCTATTACTAATGCCCGATTAACAAGATGGTTGTTACTACTACAAGAATTTGACATCACTATAGTAGATAGACCAGGAAAAGAAAATGTGGTTGCTGATTTTCTCTCAAGATTACATATACATGATGATAATTTACCTGTTGATGATTCCTTTCCAGATGAACATTTGTTTGTAGTATCTGCTCACTCACCTTGGTATGCAGACATTGTTAATTATTTGGTTGTAGGGAAGGTACCTCCCCATTTATCTCCTCGAGGAAGAAGGATGATTATTCAGAAGAGTGCTCGATATAGTTGGATAGGAGGATACCTTTTCTACACAGGCCTGGATCAAGAAATCAGGAGATGTGTAAGGGATGATGAAGTGTATGATATGCTGAAGGATTTCCATGATGGCCCTTGTGGGGGTCATTTTTCTGATAAAAGGACCAGGCATAAAATTTTAAGGATGGGCTATTTTTGGCCCACCATATTTCAAGATGCCAAGAAATATGTTCAAATTTGTGACAGTTTCCAACGAATGGGTCAGCCAAAACATAGGGATGAAATGCCTCTCTAGCCTCAGGTAGTGTTAGAGCCTTTTGAGAGATGGGACATGGATTTCATAGGGCCCGTTAACCCACCTTCTAATCAACAAGTATATATATTGGTCTGTACTGATTACATGATCAAGTGGGTTGAGGTAAAAGCACTCATTAGGGCCTCAGAAGAATTTGTCTTAGCATTTCTGTTTGAAGATATCTTTTTTAGGTTTGGAGTTCCCAGAGAATTAATAATTGATGGAGGACCCCCTTTCAAATCACATAAACTTGAAGCCCTACTCAATAAATATCATGTTTTACATAGAATAGCTTCTCCATACCATCCACAAGGCAATGGCCAGGTGGAAAGTACCAACAAAGTTATCGAATCCATTCTCACTAAAACAGTGAGAGAAAATCATCGGGATTGGACAGACAGATTGCATGAAGCTCTATGGGCTTACCGAACTACTTGGAGAAACACAGTTGGTTTTTCTCCTTACAAGATGGTATATGGAAGAGCCCTGTTTTTCCCATTGAATTCGAAATCAAAACCTTAAGAACTGCATCAACAATCAACCTTGACTTAACTATGGCACAGAAGGCTAGACTGCAGTAGCTCAATGATCTTGATGAAAAGAGTTTGGATGCTATTCATCAAACCTCGGCGATTCAACAACAGAGAACAAAATGGCATGACCAAGTCATCAAGAAGAAATTATTCCAGAAAGGAGATTGGGCTCTGTTGTATGATTCATGCTTTAAAGAATTTCAGGGTAAGATGCGTAAACGATGGATAGGACCTTATGAGGTAGACACTATTTTTCCCAACGGGACAGTCAGGTTAATCACTATTGATGGATCTGATACTGATCTGAAAATAGAAGGCTAACTTGTTATGCTATGCAAGCACCCTCTACTTCATGAAAATAAACTTTACAGGACCTTGCTTCATGTGTTAAAATATGCAAGAACGAAATTATGTGCCAAGTTTGTGTATCTTCTTGTAAATGCTTATGTGTGAGCAATTGTTATTTTAGATGGTTAAATATGTACTTTAAACAAATACACAACAACACAACTTGCAACAAATAAACCATCAAACTCACAACAATAACAAGATGATAAAGGAGTTCACCCCCCTCCGGGCTACATCTCCTTGAGCCTCCATCAATGGACTTGGCTCTCTGGGATTAATTTGTCAAAAGTTCTTTTACAATATGCTGCTCAACTCCAATGGAAAAAAATACTGTACCATTGAGATCAGAACACATAAAAACCCCAAAAATGACTAATAGAACTCTGAAAACGGATCATGGCTCATCCGGGCATGACCTCCTCTACATATGGCCATAAGCTTCCCTTAGATTCTCTTTGGCAAAAACACCTGTAAAAGTTCTCAAAAGCCTCTGAAACCTGTCCCAATGTGTTCAAAGCATATCAATTATCCAAAAATGATTATTCAATCACTGAAAACAAATATAGGCTCACCAAACCATGTCCTCGATCAATGAGGGCTTCAAGCTCCCTGGAGCTTGCTGAAACTTAAATGGTGAAAAACTTGTAGAAGAAGTCTTCAAATGGCCTTGAAAACAACACCAATGGATCCAACACGTCCAAAAACCCCTAGCTGGGCTTTTACGGCACCTCAATCGACCAAAAGATGAAGAAGTTAGACCTCCTCCATTTTCCTCCTTCAAGCTTTTTGAAACTGGTTCTACAGAACACACCTCTATGTGCATGAACCAAGAACACGCTCCCAAAATGCGTTAAAACCCAGCACCAGGTGCAACCTCTCCAACGGTGCAAACCGTAGAATGTTTAGGGTGCCTCCAGCCCCTAACCGCCTAGCACCTGGGCATGTGAATGGTCATGTGACCGCGCGCTAAGGTAAAAAGTGGTTAACACTGTTGCAACCGTTTAACTCCTGCGCATTAAAACTAAGGTCAAAACTGACATAGAACCATATGCAAAACCTTTCAAACCATATAAAAAAAATGCGCGCACTATATGTAACGGTCAAAGTATTTAACCCCCCCGCGATCACATAACAATGCATAGAATCGGGGGTCGGGGCTAAGCCCGGACCCCAAACCCCCACCGAATAATACATAGGTCTAATTCAAATGTATTATTTGCCATATGTTAAACAAGCACCAAACGTGGACATAGTGGTTATGCTGACTTGGTTAAATTTCTTGGTCGGTGTAGGAGGTCACCGGTTCAAATCCGGGGACTTACAAAAACTTTTGATAACTCCAAAGCCAATAGCCAATTACGGGGTGCCACGTGGAAACCCTTGACTGGGCCACGTGGCACCTTTCCATTGCCCAATCAAATGCCACATGTCACATTCTGATTTGACCACGTCAGCCAATAAATGATTTCCACATCACCATACGGTCTCCACGTCAAATGCTGACGTCATCCGTGCCACGTGTCACCCTTCCAGTGGTGACATGTGTCACCTCCGAATTGGTCCAACTGTACGCCCAAAAAGCCAAATCTTCCTGACACGTGTCATCACCTGGAGCTGCCACGTGTCCTGTACGGACCTGCCATGTGTCATGTACGGACCTGCCACGTGTCCTGTACGAACTATACGGACAGGTACAGTCAGCATCTAAAATTTTGCCTGTTTAGCTTAGCGAACAGATCGCGGTATCTTCTCCATATGGACTCCGTTTGAGAAAGTAAATATACCGCCGGAATCAGGAAGACGAGACAGACACAATGGCACAGTTTTTGTTGCATTCTGAGCACTTTGAAAATTGAGCAAAATTTGATCCCCTGATCCAGATTTTGATCACACCTTCCCACTGAAAGGATTTTGGACCCACAAAAGCTTATGATCATCTATCTGCTTTCAAGTCATATCAAAATATTTTCGACAATCTCCTGAATACTTTGACATGCCATGCACTGCAACTGGCTATGTCCCTCAACCACTGTTCTCTGGCTGTTGCTGACCCACTGCTCTCTCTGTGCTTGGAAGATTGCCAACCTTCCCACTGAGAATCAAGTCCCTCTTTCAAACTCTTTGACGTCAACAAAATCAGCTCTCCAATGGCTGCAACAACTTTCCTGCGACATCTTGTCACAAGTCAAGAAAACCATCAATCTTGAAAACAAATTATACAAGACTGAAAAATGATGTCAACAAAATCTTTTGCTCTTCAAACAACTGTCGCATCTCGTACTTCATCAAAGAACATGTCGTTTTCTTGCATCATGGTGTACTCAAAATCAACTTACAAGTCAACAAACACCATCGACTAAACACAAGTCGAACAACATGATCGACACAACATAGTCGTCAGAATATCATCAACACTGGTCGAGACTTATTTGAAACATCAACCTTCCCAAACTGACAAGTTGACAAACATGATACATAATCATGTAACAAACATGAATCACTCATGATGAACCATCACTAGGGTCACTGCTTATACATACATAAAAACAAATGCATGTTCATGACTCTTCAACTCTCCTTCCAGTACAAACATAAGTACATAATCCCCGTAACAAGTGGGTACATAAGAGATGAATATGAAAAATATAAATGGTTGCAACTTATCATGCTTCCCATAAATGAACACATAACACTGAAAAGTGCATTTACAATAGAAAAATGCAAGCCTCACTTGCTCAAGAAATCCAACCATTTCTTACCAAGCCAACTCAATGGTGACTTTTTCTGCTAAACATCGTCCTCTTGTGAATCATCTTGACTCACATCGATGATGGAATCTCCTCTTCCATTCTTTCCAAACTCTTTATCCAACTACTTCTTGTGCTGTGGATGAGTAGTTGGATGCAATGTCCAACATTGGTCAATGAGATGACCCCGCTTCTGACAATGAGTGCAAATCTTGTTGGAAATGTTTAACAAGGAGCATATGCTTGTCATTGATGGAAAGTACAGCAATGAAGATGGCATGGGTGCAGGAAGAATGTACAAAGGATTGTTGGCATGTTTTACAGGCAGCATAGACTTGCCATTGATGGCAAGTACAATAGTGATGATGGCTTAAGTACAATAGTGAAGATGGAAGGTTCAGAGAGGTGAATGATCGAAAGCAGACGTCGGAATCCTTTAAGGATTCGAGGAGAATAAGCTCAGAAGGAATAGCGTTC
Organism: Picea engelmannii; assembly: GCA_009831015.1. Lineage (NCBI taxonomy): Eukaryota > Viridiplantae > Streptophyta > Pinopsida > Pinales > Pinaceae > Picea > Picea engelmannii. The sequence goes on along the minus strand of ML777433.1, from coordinate 924,285 downwards.
TTATACGCGCAGGAAGCTCAGGAAAGAGACCGAGAGCCGTCAGATCTCACTCGGAAATCCCGACAGCTGTTGGATCGGGAGAAGCTGCATAGATGTTAAGTGCAGGAGTTGGCATGTAGAAGAAGTGATCTGAGCCATCAGATTGGAAGCAGATACTCGTCAGCCACAAGATCTGCAGAAAGTGCACGGAGGTTAATCCCTAGTGTGCAGAGGAGAAATCCCGGACAAGTCATCGGGATATTGGAGAGAGAATCCTAGCCGTCAGATCAAACAGGAGCTGCACAAGGTTTATCATCGGAAAAAGCCAAGGTGAAATTCCGACGGGATCTGTATTGTCCATTTGTATGGACGCATGGCAGCTAGGAGTCTTCATCGGAGATTTGAGGATCGGGACTTTGAAATGTCCAATTCACTCAACAATGAAAACCCTGAAATCGCGATATGCGATTTCACGATTTGATCGCAGCCACTAAATCAAGCAGATATCGGGACCATCCACTTGTAGACAGGAGGCTTCATCGGAGTTTTAGGGATCGGGATTTCAATATGCAAAGAAAACAATGCAACGAAAACCCCGATTTCGCGATATGCGAAATCCCAGATGAATCTGTACCGTCAGATCAACATGTGATCTAGACCGTCGATCCAACTCACGACAACAGTCCACGTCAGCTAGGGACACGTGGCACAACCAGGTAATGACAGGTGGCAGGCAGATTCAACACTTCAGGAACATGTAAGTCACGAATCAGAGTGACACGTGGCAGTATTTAAMACGTGTCAAACCACGTGTGACATCAGCAGAGTATYGGGGATCGGGACTTTGTAATGCCAAATCTCTTGACATCAAGAACTCCGAAATCGCRATATGCGATTTCGCGATGTAATCACAGCCGTTGGATAAGAATGAGATCTGGACCGTTGATTTCCTTCATCGGAGAATTGGGGATCGGGAATTCTATAGGCATGTGCATGACGACATCAAAAATGCCGAAACCCCGATGAGAGGTTTGACCGAGGTCATGTGTTGACGGTCACATGGACCATTGTGTAGCTGGAAGGGGCTAAATCTCAGGAAAGGAGCACATCGAGGATCGGAGAATCGGGAGTTCCGAGTACATGTGCATCTCGTCACTGAAAACGCCGAAACCCCGATAGAGAAACATAAGGTTGTGGTCACGGAGTGAAGGTCACGTTGACCGGGAGCTAAGCTCAGGAGGGATAGCGTATGAAAGGAGCCATCGGGAATCGGGGAATCGCGAGTCCGGAGGACTTGTGAATTTTGACATCGCAAATGCCGAAATTGCGATGAGTGAAATCCTGATTAGATCTGAACTGTTGGATCAAGTATTGATCGGAGGGTTGCTGTTCTTCCCCACACATTAACACTTCTGTTATGAATCCATTAAGAGAAATGGACTGATAATGACAAATCAGTTAGCATTTCAGTTGCTAAGACAGGTGTTCTTGTTTCGGCTGAAAAAAAGGCGAAGTGGAACCGTCGATGAGGTGTGTGTAAAAGAAAATGAGACAGACTGTGCATGCCTGGCTATTCTAGAAGAAAAAGCTAGTAATTGAAAGAGAAAGAATGAGTTCGACTGTTGGAGAGAAGACGAAGAGTCTCAACTTCCAGAGAGGTTGAGGAATCTCAGCATAACACCCAGTGATGCTGAAGGCGTGGAAAAAACGGCCAGAGAAGCTGAAGAGTTACCATGAGTATCAGGCAGAGCACTCGAGAGGTGGAGGATATGGGCACGGTGTGAGCATACAGAGGAGTGGTACACATTGCATGCACAAGGTGAACAGAAACGATAAGTACATAGTGCAGAGAAGAGATGAGGTTGCTGTTGCCATTGTTGTTGGAGTTGTTGTGGTCGCTGTGTAGAAAGATTGAAGTGTGAGAAAGGAGGCAGAGCATAGGAGTAGAAATACACAGCAGAGGAAGATTGCATGAAAGGGACATGGTGCAGAGAGTATAAATGGAGAAGAACAGAAAGTGCAAGGTGGGTGCATAAGACACTGATGCAGACAGGGTAGAGCAGTGCAACAGAACAACGACAAGACTGGTAAGCCATTGAATAACTTTATTGCGCTGTAATGAGTTTAAGTTTCGAAGATTAATATTTGAGCATGGTTGAGAGGTGCTCGGGAGGACTGTTGTCCTCAGAGGTTCAAGTGGGTGCTTGAACACAGGGAGTTGTAGCTTCCATCTGGTTGCAGCCAGAGAAAACAGGGTGGGAGGGTGGTGTAAGGGAGAACTCTTGTTCTCTGTTATACAGGTTGGTGCTTGTATGATTGGAAGTTGGTGCTTCCATCTAGTTGGTGCTGGAAACTCACATGGAGTTGGTGCTTCCTTCTAGTTGGTGCTAGAGAAACCAGGGAGTTGGTGCTTCCTTCTAGTTGGTGCTAGAGAAACCAGGGAGTTGGTGCTTCCTTCTAGTTGGTGCTAGAGAAACCAGG
>ML777433.1:909797-921008 GCA_009831015.1 Picea engelmannii | reverse complement strand
TAAACTAACACTGCATACCTTATGTTCATGCATGTACTTGGTAAGGGTTTCCTTTGCCTCATGGAGTTGAATCTCCATCTCATGCAACCTTGCAAGAAGCTGATCTTTCTCCTGCTTCATGGCCATCAACTGCTCTTCAAGGGAAATGCTCTTATTCCTGTCTTCACACATCTCTTTCATCAAATCTCTCATGATTATAATTTCTTCTTTAGATAATGAAAATGTATGAGAACTTTCAATGCTTGAAGCTTCCTCCATCCTTGCAAGATATCAAACTTCAACACAAAACTTGCATAAAATCCAACAACTAAATCTCAAGCTATCAATGGAAAACACATGAGCAAAACAAACTTGTGCTCTGATACCACCTGATCTGAAAATAGAAGGCTAACTTGTTATGCTATGCAAACACCCTCTACTTCATGAAAATAAACTTTACAGGACCTTGCTTCATGTGTTAAAATATGCAAGAACGAAATTATGTGCCAAGTTTGTGTATCTTCTTGTAAATGCTTATGTGTGAGAAATTGTTCTTTTAGATGGTTAAATATGTACTTTAAACAAATACACAGCAACACAACTTGCAGCAAATAAACCATCAAACTCACAACAAGAACAAGCTGATAAAGGAGTTCACCCCCCTCCAGGCTACATCTCCTTGAGCCTCCATCAATGGACTTGTCTCTCTAGGATTAATTTGTCAAAAGTTCTTTTACAATCTGCTGCTCAACTCCAATGGAAAAACAGACTGTACCATTGATATCAGAACACATAAAAACCCCAAAAATGACTAATAGAACTCTGAAAACGGATCATGGCTCATTCGGGCATGACCTCCTCTACATGTGGCCATAAGCTTCCCTTAGCTTCTCTTTGGAAAAAACACCTATAAAAGTTCTCAAAATCCTATGAAACCTGTCCCAATGTGTTCAGAGCATATCAATTAGCCAAAAATGATTATTCAATCACTGAAAACAAATATAGGCTCACCAAACCATGTCCTCGATCAATGAGGGCTTCAAGCTCCCTGAGGCTTGCTGAAACTTCAATGGTGAAAAAATTGCAGAAGAAGTCTTCAAATGGCCTTGAAAACAACACCAATGGATTCAGCACATTCAAAAACCCCTATCTGGGCTTTTATGGCACCTCAATCGGCCAAAAGATGAAGAAGTTAGGCCTCCTCCATTTTCCTCCTTCAAGCTTTCTGAAACTGGTTCTACAGAACGCACCTCTGTGTGCATGAACCAAGAACACGCTCCCAAAACGCGTTAAAACCCAGCACCGGGCGCAACCGCGCCAACGGTGCAAACCATAGAATGGTTAGGGTGCCTCCAGCCCCTAACCGCCTAGCACCTGGGCGTGTGAATGGTCATGTGACCGCGCGCTAAGGTAAAAAGTGGTTAACACAGTTGCAACCGTTTAACTCCCGCGCATTAAAACTAAGGTCACATGTAAAATTGGCATAGAACCATATGCCAAACCGTTCAAACCATATAAAAAAAACACGCACACTATATGTAACGGTCAAAGTATTTAACACCCCCGCGGTCACATAATAATGCATAGAATCGGGGGCCCCGCCGAATAATACATAGGTCTAATTCAAATGTATTATTTGCCATATGTTAAACAAGCACCAAATGCGGGCATAGTGGTTATGTAGACTTGGTTAAAGTTCTTGGTTGGTGTAGGAGGTCACCGGTTCAAATCCGGGGACTTACAAAAACTTTTGATAACTCCAAAGCCAATAGCCAATTACGGGGTGCCACGTGGCAGCCCTTGACTGGGCCACATGACACCTTTCCATTGCCCAATCAAATGCCATGTGTCACATTCTGATTCGACCACGTCAGCCAATAAACGATTTCCACATCACCGTACGGTCGCCACGTCAAATGATGACGTCATCCATGCCACGTGTCACCCTTCCAGTGGTGACATGTGTCACCTCCGAATTGGTCCAACCGTATGCCCAAAAAGCCAAATTTGCATGACACGTGTCATCACCTGGAGTCACCACGTGTCCTGTACAGACCTACCATGTGTCATGTACGGACCTGCCACGTGTCCTGTACGGACTGTACGGACAGGTACAGTCAACATCTAAAATTTTGCCTGTTTAGCTTGGCGAACAGATCGCAATATCTTCTCCATACGGACTCCGTTTGAGAAAGTAAATATACCACTAGAATCAGGAAGACGAGATAGACACAATGACATAGTTTTCGTTGCATTCCGAGCACTTTGAAATTTGAGCAAAATTTGATCCCCTGATCCAGATTTTGATTAGATACACAGTTACATGCAAATGGTCATCGCCTATGCCTGTATCAACGTCCATTGTCCAAGGCAGAATTCAAATCTATATGTTCAGCCGATACAGGTTATCAATTCTTAAAAGGAATGAAGCTTGCTCCTTCCCTTTCTCAACCTTAAGACTTATTTTTCTCATACCTTGTATATAAATAAACTCAACAAAATTTAAATTTCTTTATTTTGTTTGATTTTTTTTATACTATGCTAATAAATTCAGCTTTGAAGGGTACCAAGCAGTTTTGTGTGTGCAGGTGAATTGATGAATAGCAAGGATGAATACATAAAAGGTGTCAAACGATTAGTTGATGGAAGTTGAAAAACTTCCGAAAAATTAAGTGATGCATCGTTCGGCTGATTTCCATGTTGTTACACCCATTTCAGACAAATTAGCTGATTTTCCTGCTGTTACACCCTTTTCCGACAAATTGGCCGATTTCCATGCTGTTACACCCATTTTAGAAAAATTGGCCGATTTTCCTATTGTTACACCCTTTTTCGATAAATTGGTCGATTTTCCTGCTATTACATCCATTTCCAATAAATTGGCCGATTTTTTTGCTGTTACACCCTTTTCCTATTTTCCTGCTATTACACCCATTTCCGATAAGTTGGCCAATTTCCCTACTGTTACACAATGGTTGCTTTTCACGTGGTTACACCATCTCATTTGCTGTTACACCTACCTTCGCCATTTTGGCCAAAGTACCTGCTGATACACTGATCGTTGTTATTCTTTCTTGCCACTTCACTCTTTCTTTTTCGCATTTCTACCAAATACTGCTACTCCAGCTCTACACTCTTTACATGCTTTAGCACCGCTGATTTTTTCATATTGCAACTATCTTTTTCTGCCTTCTCTATCTGATAGTGTTGTTTCATCATTACTTGACTTCACATCCGACAATTTCCAACTGATTATATCCAGAAAGGACTCCATATCTGCTCCAGTTGTCATATCGTCATTTCTCACACTATCCTTCATCATGTCAGCTATTCCATGCAACTCAGATGGTGGTTGGATAGCGCGATCACTCTGATAGACAGTTATGTGCAGTAATATATGAGGTACGTGACTAATCCTATGTGTTAAAGTAATGAATATAAAAGCACACTTTCCCGTTTTCTCACCACTTGTGCTAAATTGATCCACCTGGAGCCAATCCGATTAGTTGGGGGGGGGGGGAATCCAAATCTAGTCGTCCAAATGGTATTTAATACTCACCTTCACCACCTTTCCGACCACACTTCTTTTTGTTGAGACACTGTATTTTACATGCAAACCATGTTCGAACTGACTGCGTTTTTGGTTTAGGTGCTAGTTGTTGGGTATGTGTTATATTCTTTGCATGTGTGTGTGTGGGTGCGTTAGATATGAAAACTGTGTCTGGCGATCCCTCTAGTAGTGTTTTTTGTGTCATGTGCACCATGCGCTTTCCTAGGGGGGGTAGGTATGTCCCCCCTTGGTTACGCACAGTGTTCGGGGCAACGCCCTGAATTTGTTTTTGGGCGGGTTTTACTATTTTTAGCGGTTTACTAAATTAATCCTGGATTAAGGGATTAGGGTTTTGGTATCTACAAAATACCTAAAAACATTGTATATATATTGTATGGTGAATGGTGAAATTCAATATATGAATATAATAAAGGTTTTCTCGGTTGAGGGTTTCTGGTATAAATCTCTGTGTACTATGTGAATGAGCCATTGATTAATTTCTGTTTTTTTTAAGAATCTATATGTATTGCTTTACTTCACAGGTTTAAAACTTACATGTGGTATCAGATCTCGTTTTTGGATTTAGAGGGACGCCTTTTTTGTTGAGGGTTTGGCTTGGTCTTGATAGATCGAGTTTATCTTGGGTCTGTGATAAACCTGGGTTTAGTGGGAGCTTTTGCAGTGGAGATTCGAGTATAGAAAGAGGAATGGCGAGCTCATTTAGAATCGAGATAGATAAGTTCAATGGTACTTTGAGCTATGGAAGCTCAAGATGGAGGACTTTCTTGTAGACAAAGAACAATGGATCGTTGTGGATCTTGGTACACAGGCTACTGGTACACCGTCTATTAGCACACATGCTACTGGTACACAACCTACTGGTACACAAACTACTAGTACACCAAATACTGGTATGTCAAAGGAAGATTGGGAGAAGTTGGACATAAGAGAAAGGAGTACTATTCAACTCTACCTGTCAGATTCGTTTTTGTTGAATGTCTCGGGAGAATCTACAACCAAGGAACTATGGGATAAGTTGGGAAATTTGTATCAATCAAAGTCCCTGGTAAACAAGTTGTTTCTTCGAAAGAAGTTGTATCATCTTAGGATGGAAGATGGAGATTCTGTGATAGAACATCTAAATGACTTTAATACTCTGGTAAGTCAACTTGGCTCTGTTAATATTACAATTGTAGAGGAAGATAAGTGTATTACTTTGTTATGTTCTTTGCCAGACTCTTGGGATAATTTGGTTGTAGCAATAGGTAGTACCACTCAATATACATTGAAGTATGAGGATGTAGTTGCATCCTTGTTATCTGAAGAGATGAGGTGAAAAAGCATGGATGGTCACAACACAGATGCTTTATTTATAAGAGGGCGTACCCAAGACAGGAACTCTGGTAAGCCTTCTGGGTGGAGATCTAAATCTACAGGTAGATCTAAGTCTCTAGGAAAATCTTTGAGGAAATGCTGGAAGTGTGGTAAAACAAGGCATTATAAGAAAGATTGCAAGTCTAAGAAGGTTGATAAACCAAAGGGATCTGATAGTACCTCTTCAACAGAGGCAAAAACCTCCACTGAAGAAGGAGGTGATGTTTACTTGGCATCTACAAGTACACATGCAAACCATGATGTATGGTTAATCGACTCAGGTGCGTCATACCATATGAATCCTCACAGGGAGTGGTTCTCTGAATATGAAAAATATGATGGTGGTGATGTATTCCTAGGAGATGAATTGACAACAAAAATCTTGGGACGTGGAAGGGTTAAGTTGTTGCTAAAAGATGGAAGGATTAGAAATCTCCCCGGGGTTCTGCACATTCCAAAACTAGCAAGGAGCCTAATATCTGTAAGCAAGATGGATGATGCAGGAGTGGATACTGTATTTGGAAAGAACACTTGCAAGATGGTACGAGGATCAATGGTGTTAATGAGGGGAATTTGGTGTGGAACTCTGTACAAGTTGTTGGGAAGCACTTATACTAATGGGTGTAATAGTTCTGTTGTCCCTGAACAGAGAAATAAAGAAGACAAAACCAATATTGTCCCTAGAAAGAAGACCATGCTGTGGCATCAAAGATTGGGGCATATTGGAGAAAAGGGCCTGCGAACACTACACGGTAAAGGTATGGTTGAAGTTATGTCTAATTGCACTCTGGATTTTGATTTATTTGAACATTGCATATATGGTAAACATAATAGATTAAGATTCCCATCCGGTGCTACAAAAGCAAAGGGGATCTTAGAATTGATACACAATGATGTGTTTGGATCTGTTCTTGTTCCATCACTAGGTAAGTCTATGTATTATGTTTCATTCATAGATGATTTTTCAAGGAACACATGGATTTATTTTCTTAGAAAGAAATCTGAGGTATTTGATAAATTTAAAGAGTTTAAGGCTCTGGCACAAAATCAGAAAGAGAATAAAATAAAGGTATTGAGAACAGATAATGGTGGAGAATTCTGCGGAAATGAATTCGAAGAATTTTGTAAGAAGTGTGGTACATCAAGGAAAAAGACTACTCCATACACTCCTCAACAAAATGGAGTTGCAGAAATAATGAACATGACACTGATGGAAAAAGCAAGGAGCATGCTCAGCGGTGTCGGGTCAGGACAAGAATTATGGGCAGAGGCAGTGGGTACAACATGTTACCTGGTCAATTGATCACCTTCATCAGCATTGGTTGATAAAACTCCACATGAGGTATGGTCTGGAAAGAAACCCTCTCTTCAACATCTTAGAGTGTTTGGTTGTGATTCTTATGTACATGTTCCAAAGGACAATAGAAGTAAGCTGGATAAAAAGGCTGACAAGTGTATCTTTATTGGTTATAAAGATGATGTGAACGGTTATAAGCTTTGGAACCTAGAAACCAAGAAAACTGTTTACAGTCGAGATGTTGTTTTCAGAGAGGTAAAATATGTGTCCAAACAAGAATTCCTACCAACGCAAGATGAACCTGAGAAAATAGATATTGAGTTGGATGATGCAAAATCTGAATCATCTGAAGAAGAGGAAGTAGAAGAAGAAGAAGAAGAACCTCATACCCTAGTATTGAGGTGATCCAGGTGGATATTGATGGTCACCCACCTTTTTCAAATGGCTCAAAACAATTTTCTGGCAATTTTGGCAATTTACTATTTTTAGTAGGTTTTAACTTCTAGGGCCATTTTGAGGGTCCAAATGAAGGTTTTTCAAGATCTAGGTTCTCAATGATAGTGGAATGAATTATTGAGCCCCCAAAATGAATCTCCTCGATGATACCTTTCCAACGAGCTATCACACGCCTAAAACAGAGATCGTATGCAAAAGTTACGACCCTGGGAAGTTGATGCACCAACTTACCCAAACGGGGCCCACACGACTTTTGGTGCTTCATCTCCTAGGGTTGGGTTTTTGGATGTGTATGGTTTTTGGCATTCTGGTTTATTTTAAAAATGCCTTTAGAGCCTCATTGTAATCATCTTCTTACGAATGCGAGTAGTTGTCGCATCTCTTCTTAGAGATAAGCTTCCACCATTCTAGCGAGTCTTTCACTTTGTATTTTTACAGTCTCTGTACATTTCTTTGATTAATAGAAATCGTGTATTACTGTATATCTATGTTTATGGTTGTATATCTAATACATTTCTGTTATATTATTGAATATCTGCAATAACTCTGTGCATTTCTTTATTATATCTCCGCTCTTATTTCGTGCCGAAAATAATCTGGATCAGTGGTATCAGAGCAGGCTGCTCTTGATCGTTTTTTCAGTGCACGTCCCCGGCAAGGTCCAAGTATAGAAATTTGGGTCTCGATATTGTATCTCTTGAAGACAATCTCTTTCGCACACCCAAGAAACCCTCAATGGTGGAAGAAAAGAAAAACGACAGAGCAGACGATCCTATCAATCTGTTGCTTGAGCAAGCTCTCACGCGACAAAGGGACGAAATGATGGAGAATTTTTTCCACATCCTTAAACATATGTTGATAGCATCAGGTGCATCTTCATCAATCAACCACTTTGGAGGCACCTCTCCTTTCAAGGTACAATTTAATTTTGATATCCCTGTATTTGAAGGACAAATAGATGCAGAAGCCCTAGAAAAATGGTTAACTCTGCTAGAAGGTTATTTCTCTGTTCACAATTTTTTCGACAAAGAAAAGATCACCTTCACACTCCTTAAATCTCTCCCTCATGTCAAACATTGGTGGGAAACTTATTGGGAGCAAATTTCCATAGAGGAGTCTGGAATATATGGGTCTGAGCCCACTTGGGATTTCTTTGTGGATGCGGTAAGGGAACAATATTACCTTGTTGGCAACTACGAGGACCAGTACATGAGATGGACCACACTGCGGCAAGAGAGGGGCCAAGCAGTTTCGAAGTTCACCAATACCGTCCATACCTTTCACACCAAGTTGGGTATCAAAGACTCTAAACGACATTTGGTTCTGAAATACCGTGGGGCTCTACACAGATAAATCCAAACTAAAATGGATTTTCTGGACATCTCATCACTCGATGCTGCTTACCGATATGCTATTAAAATCGAGCAGAAATTTAAGCACCAGAACAAACGATATTTTGGGTCTGCAAATCTGCAATAACCAAAGTATGACAAAGACAACCCTAACAAATAGTCTCCTGAAAGCCAGTCCAAGACATAGGAAAAGAAGGGTCACGGGAAGACAAAGAAGAACACCGGAAAATGGTGTGATTTCCACAAAATCCCCTGGCACAACACCGATGAATGTCACTCAAAACAGTCATTGGTGGCCGAGATCAAAGACAAAGAGACGAACCCTGATTCAGAATATGATTCTGAAAATAATGGTAAAGGATAGATCATTGACGTGGACCCCACTGCTATTGTTGCGACCGTAGCAATTCAACCAGAAGAACCAATAGATCTTGAAGAGGGGGAGTGCCTTTTTCATTCACAGATGTGGGTGAAGGGGGCCCCGCTGCATTTTATTGTTGATAGTGGAAGCCATAAGAACCTCATCTCAGCAGAGGTCGTCAAACAATTGGGATTGTCGACAACACCACACCCACAACCATACAACGTCTGGTGGCTTCACCAAGGATGAGATCTCCGTGTTAGCCAACAATGTTGATTATCATACAACATCCAACCCTTCAAGGATGAGGTATTATGTGATGTTGCCCCACTGGATGTCTGTGATGTTCTCTTGGGCCAACCATATATGTGGAGATGCCATGCTGTTTATGAGTCTCGACCCCGTAGTGTCATTGTTACTTTGGGGGGTCATCTCTACAGAATACCAGAGGTAGTTCTGAATACTGTTCCACCTAAAAAGTGCCACAAGGTAGTATCTCATACTACAAAATTCAACTTCTTCACAATCTCTTCAAAAGGAGAACAAAAGGACACTGCAACCACTGCAACCTTGCCCCAAGAACCTTCTATCCAACAGAAGCAGGTCGACAAGGCTGCAAAAAAGTGTAAAGATTCCTTCTGCACATCATCCTCTCATGTATCTCGACTTGTTGAACAACCTCAACCTCAACAGGTTCATGACAGATCTCCACAAATTAAGCAGCGTGACGTCTCCAACAAGACAAGCAGCTCACCAAGATGCAGATTCAACAAACGCTTTTCCCTCTCCCTCGGGAACTCAACGCAATGGAGACCATTACTTCCTAAGGAGGGAGGATTTATCTAGGTGGATATCGGTGGCCACCTACCTTTTCCAAATGGCTCAAAACAATTTTCTGGCAATTTTGGCAATTTACTATTTTTAGCAGGTTTTAACTTCCGGGGCCATTTTGAGGGTCCAAAAGAAGGTTTTTAGAGATTGAGGTTCTTAATGATAGCTGAAGGAATGATTGAGCCCCCAAAATGAATCTCCTCGATGATACCTTTCCAACAATCTATCACACGCCTAAAATAGAGATCGTATGCAAAAGTTACGACCTGGGAAGTTGATGCACCAACTTACCCAAACAGGGCCCACATGATTTTTGGCGCTTCATCTCCTAGGGTTAGGTTTTTGGATGTCTAGGGTTTTTGGCATTTCGATTTATTGTAAAAAGGCCTTCAGAGCCTCATTGTAATTATCTTCTTGCGAATGCGAGTAGCCATCACATCTCTTCTCAGAGATAAGCTTCCACCATTCTAGCGAGTCTTTCACTTTGTATTTTTATAGTCTCTGTACATTTCTTTGATTAATAGAAATCGTGTATTACTGTATATCTGTGTTTATGGTTGCATATCTGATACATTTCTGTTATATTATTGAATATCTGCAATATCTCTGTGCATTTATTTATTATATCTCCGCTCTTATTTCGTGCCGAAAATAATCCGGATCATGAGGAGATTAGTGAGAGATAGAAGGAAACTAGAAAGGTATAGTCCACCTGATTTTTGTTCCAATTTTGCTTTATCTATTACTGATGATGATCCCAGAACTATCAAGGAAGCAGTGAATTCAGAGGATAGTAAACTCTGGAAGAAGGCCATGGTTGAAGAGATGGATGCCTTGGATAAGAATGATGCATCGAATATATTTGAGTTGCCAGCTGGAAGAAAATAGGTTGGTAGCAAATGGTTGTTCAAGAAGAAGTTTAATGGACAAGGTAAAGTGGATAAATACAAAGCTTGGTTAGTAGCAAAAGGTTATTCCCAGGTAGAGGAAATTGACTTTGGTGAGATTTTTTCTCTTGTTGCTAAGTTAAATTCTATTAGATTTCTTTTATCTATTGCTGCTTCTTTTGATCTTGAAGTGGAACAAATGGATGTGAAGACAACATTCCTACTTGGGGATCTAGAAGAAGAAATCTACATGAAGCAACCAACAGGATTTGTAGTGAAGGGAAAGAAAAAGTTGGTACGTAAGATAAAGAAGTCACTATATGGTCTGAAGCAATCACATAGGATGTGGTACCAAAAGTTTGACACATACATCCTTGGATTGGGATTTGTAAGAAGCAGGGCTGATCACTGTGTATATTCCAAGTAGGTTGGTAATCACTTCATTTATGTAGTGTTGTATGTTGATGACATGTTGTTGGTAGGAAATAACATGGATGTTATCAAGGAGGTGAAATCACAGCTATCCTCCAAATTTGACATGAAGGATCTCGGTGCTGCTAACTTCAATCTAGGAATGGAGATTAAAAGAGATCGTGAAAACAAGAAACTCTGGTCGAATCAGAGAAAATATATTGAGATGATATTGCAGAGGTTTAATATGCATGGAAGTAAACCGGTCAAGGTTCCTATTCCTATAAGTGTAAAGTTATCTGCAAATCAATGTCCCAAGACACATGAAGAAGAAGAGGACATGTCCCATGTTCCATATGCCAGTGCAGTTGGCAATTTGATGTATGTAATGGTATGCACTAGATTGGACATTACACATGTAGTGGGAGTTTTAAGCAGGTATATGTCAAAACCAGTGAAGGAGCATTGGACAACAGTAACGAGTGTCTTCAGGTATCTTCGTGGCACTACCAGTTATGGATTGTGCTACCAAGGAAGACCATGATTGGACAGAGTGTTGGACATACATGGCTTTGTTGATGCAGATTGGGCTAGAGATCTAGATTGTAGAAGATCTACAAGTGGGTATGTGTTTAACCTATTTGGAGGAGCAATTAGTTGGATGATAAAAATATAGGTTGTAGTGGCACTCTCAACTACAGAAGCTAAATACA
>ML777433.1:858781-881189 GCA_009831015.1 Picea engelmannii | reverse complement strand
TTTTAAATGTCAACTTTTTTACACTTATTAAAATTTCAATAATTTTACATTTCTTAATATTTTTTTAATTTTTTAATTTCAATAATTTTACATTTATTAATATTTTTTTAATCTTTCAATTTCAATAATTTTACATTTATTAATATTTTTTAATCTTTTAGTATAGTTTTATAGAAGTTTGTATGTAGTAATTTTTAAACTTTTAAGTCATATTTTAAAATATAAGAAACATTGAGATGTTTTTACTTTTTTAATTATTATAAAGATCATGGGAAATACAGATCTGCATTCTTTTCGAATGACTAAAGAAATGTCTGAATATTATTTATATAAGCTATGCAGACACTAACAAGTAAAGTTTTCGGAGGCAGTACATGCAGCGTGCTGCCCTTGTTTTAATTAACCAATTGCATAAAATATATAAGACAAATCCCAATATCTAGCAGTCATCCTTTATCAGGATAAATAATAATAATAATAATAATAATAATAATAAAAATAATAATAAAAATAAAGAATGCCACCACTTCTCCAATCCACAAAATGTTAAGCATATATTAAATAAATCAAGAAGGATTAAGAAAGGAAGTGTTATCAAATCGGGGGACATGCATATATATTTTCTAGGGATATAGATTCTCACTAGCGGTGGAGAAAGGTCCATGATGGCATGGAAACTCCATTGGGGCTATAGACACTCGTAGACAGTGGAGCAACACCCAAGGGATAATATATCCAAGACCGATGAAAATCATTTATATCTCAAATCTATATCAACCCTATGATGAATATGTTATTTTGGATCATCGACACAATTTAATGATATACATATTATCATCATTCATCCTCTTAACACGATGAACACGATCTAGTAGTTGGCATGTAAGCATCACTAGTGAACCCACCATGATGAAGGGTTTAAGTACCTGCTTCACACTTATCTTGGAATGATCTTTAAGGTAAGAATGTGATCTTATGCACTTTATACTCATAATTTAGGGAGGACTAGAAGATACTTTGGCTTCATCCTATGTGTCACCAATTGTCGAGGCCTCAACGACCCCCCAAGTCCAATGGCTTGGGACCCCTCCTAAATTTTTTCAAAATAAATCTTTTAATTGCTTCATCTGTTAACTGTGTTCTTTTGGTTTTTAATTGTTGAGCGTTTTCTATTTGAATGGTGATTCATTCTCGACTACCTATTTCTTGTTCGACATCATGTTGCAGTCATGATTGAGTATAGAGGTAGTATTATTGAGTTTGTTTTCATCACAAAGTGGTCCTTGTTGCATGTGTCACATTTTCATGTGTTTTCGTGCCTCTTGGTTCTTTACTAACCTTGACCTATAAAAATGTCGTCTATCATCACTTGGGTTGATTACAACATTTGCAAGACATAACCTAGCTATGAATTGTTATTAAAAAATAATTGACACTTCCACCAAGTGCTCCAGACGCGAGTTGGCTATTTTCACAGGATAAAAGCTCTTAATTGTTGATGACTAATCCCAATTTTAGTTGGCATGTTGAAATCATGTATAACATAGATGTCAAAAAGGTTGAAAAAACAAATTTGTGTAAAGAAGTGACAATAATGGGGCCCAAAATTCTATTAAAAAATGTTTTTGTGCATAATTGTGGGTACCAGTCAAAGTGAATTTTTCACTTCCGGAATGGGCCTACTATAGGTTTTGAAGATTATAGACCCAACACAACTAATAAAATCTGAATCCAAGACCCAAAAGTACAAGAATGCACACTGAGGATTTCCCATCAAATGTACCTTGTCGTTTATGAGAGTCGTTGAAATGATCTCGAATAGGATTGTATGACCACTCATTGGAAATCCTAGTTTATTCTTTCCACACTACAAAATATGGCATCTCAGTCAGACATCATATGGAAAGATTTTATCTAGAGAAAATATCGAGAACCTTGAAATATCAACTTGCAATCATCACACCACAATTAGAAGAGTTGTGATTAAGGAAGAAGAAGCACATTAAGCAATTTGCGGAAGCACAAATTCAAAAAATATCTGGAGAAATTTCAGGGTATTCTCAATGAAGTGATGTTGTACTAAAATATACCATTAAAATAAACCAATGGGGAAGAAAATGAATTTTCACTTATAAATTTATATGAATATCATGCACATCTTCAAGAACTCAAGAAAGAGAAGAGTGTCTGCCTTCACAAGATACTGGAATATGTAAATGAGGTGCATGGATTTTGTGTGGAACTTGGTATGGACTTATGGAAGACTATCAATGAAGTACATCAAAGTTTGCCTAGATTATATCTTAGATAGAAAAAAAGAAAAAATTATCAACAAGACGTTGGAGGGATTATTGCACACTATTCAGACATTGAAAGATGAAAAGAAGCTTAGAATTCAAAAACATTGCAAGACCTTAGAACATATTTGGTTGAAATTTTGAACCTAATATATACTTCAATGGAAGAAAGAGAAGGATATAGAAATTTTGTATGAAATCTTGGAGCATTAGATAAAGAATTTATAGGAGCAGGTGCTATTTCACTTGATATCATTGAGAAGACAAAGGTAGAAGTTGGAAGATTGAATTTGTTGAAGGAAAGAAAAATGAAATAATTGACATTGAAAAAGAGGCTATAGTTGGAGGAAATATGTAGAGGAGAACATATGGAACCATATTCTAGCATGAAGCCAAATAATTCCAATGCCCTAATTGATTTTGGTATGGTGGACCCTTCCAAGCTTCTAGCTAATATTGAATCACAAATATTGAAAGTAGAGGAAGATGTTGTAAGCAAGAAAGAAAATGATGGAAATAATAGAAAAGTGGCTTGCAACTTGTTAAGAGGAAAGTTGGCTTGAAGACTATAATAGGGATAAAAATATATACAATTCTATCCAGGTGCTCTCATATATCTCAAACGTGTAGAGCACGCTCAAGTAACTATGAACAAAATTCTAGCCCTTGTTGAGAATTGAACCTTTCCTATTTGGCTGGTTCGAATCTATCCTAATAAGTGCTTAGTTGGAATCCCCTTGGTCAAGTGCACTAGTTTAAGTCAACAAGTTTACTAGGGGTTCTAGCCACAAATGTGGGGAATCATCCCTTAGGTTAATCCACAATGTTTTTCTTGGAAAAAAAAAGAATATGTGTGTGCGTGTTTGATTATATTATTATTATGTTTTCCCATAATGCATTTCCTAGGGAAACCCTATAGGTACTTTCTCTCATTTTGAGGATGGTACCCAAGGTAAAACAAATTCTTCAAGGCTTAAGGATAAGTCAATAATCAACATTTTTTCTGTCAACCACTTGAGTGATACCCAATTGACATGTGTGTGTGTGTGTGTATTCTCTAAGAAAAACCTTGCGAGATCCCCCTTCTTCCCTAGAATATAGGGATGGAGATTGACTCAACCATCAACCACAATAGCGGTTGTTAAAATTGTGGGAATCAATTGGATTTGAACCTGTGATCTATGGCCTCCTCATGAACAATGCCTTGGGTGAATGGTTGAATCGATTGATCTAACCCTCAAGGGAACATGCACGTGCATGCACATGTACACATACACACACATCATTTTTCCCCAATAAAAACATCGTGGAAAACCTAAGGGATGCTTTCCCACTTTAGTGGATGATATTCCTAGTAAACCCATCAACCTAGACTAGTGCACCTCACCCAACAGGATTTGAACTAAGCACTTGTTGGCATGTAGCCTAAATTTCCAAATGAAAAATCTTATTGATGTGACATCAACATGTTGGATGACCATGATTAAAAAGGGCAATGGTGATTAAATGAATTTTGGTCATCTAATAATGCCAATCCACCTCTATTCCAATATACTAGTACACATGATTCAATCATGACTAGTGAATGTTGATAAGTATAGATCACTCCACGATGTCCTTAATGGAGAATAAAAAACATGAAAGCCACCAATAAAAAGCGACAAAAATCTATGTGTTATTTGTTAATAGGGATAAATGGTTGGATGACTAGGAATAAAAGGGGCATCTATGGTAAAAATGGGCGATGACGATTAAACGTATCAACATTGTCCAATCCTTCGATCCCATGTACTTGCTTTGAGATTCAAAACTAAGAAGACCACCTAGTGTGATCCTCTGGTTAAAAGGGCTAATTTGTTGAACAATCATGATTAAAAATGAGGCATTTATTAATAAGGCTAAATTGTTGGACCACCAAAATTAAATTGAATAATGACAATTAAGTGAAACCTAATTGTTTAGTTATGCTCATCACCCTTTATTCTAATATATATAAATACCTATAATAATTGATAAAAAACAAAGACTCTAAATTATTGATACATGATACGAGTTATAAAAGATATTAATATAAACATAGGAGTTATAGATGTCAACCACAAAAAGGCTATCACTATATGATGAAAATATCTAATTGAAACCATCTATTTACCACTGGTTAGAAAAATAAAAAATGTAAATAATGATATCCACTATGAAATTATGATTTATGTTGTTGATTGTATATGTTAAATGATGGCATATATTAATTATTTACCAATGGTGAGAAAATGATGACATCCACTATGAAATTACGTTTTCTTATTGAATTGTATGTTAAATGATGGGCATACATTAATTGGTGTAAGTTCATTGCCCTTATAAATAAAAACCGGTGTGATAAATCTTGTTTAGTTACAATGATGGGATCCACAAAGGTTATTAAAATTATAAGGAAAAGTAATATATGGTGTATATGTGTTATTGAATTATTGACATGTTATTATTAATTAACCTTTATTCATGTTATTGAATTATCATATATGTTATTAATCATTATATTAAATGATGGATTTTAACTGTCCATGTTATTGAATTATCATATATGTTATTAATCATTATATTAAATGATGGATTTTAACTGTCCATAATGTATATATATTTTAATGATGTATACATATGTTTTTTCAGGATGGACATGTTGATTGTCTTAAGTTCATTGTCATTATAAGTAAAAGTTATAGTGAGTTTCTCAATGATGACAATATAATCACATTCAATGATAAGTTTCGTTATACTTTGGGTTGAAAATATTGTATTATTGGCATTTAAGGTCTCTATTATAATACTTGTGGATTTTTCATTATTATGTGAATATAGTCATGTAATATGTGTATATATATCTTATACTTGTGAATATAGTCATGTAATATGTGTACACATATCTTATACTGGTGTATTTTTCATTATTATGTGAATATAATTTTATGTAATATGTGTGCATATATATGTTAGAATAATTTAATTGTATTAGAATGAGTTTAACAAAGGTAACAACGAATTAATGTTATAGGGTATTAATATATGGATTATATATGTAATAAGATTATTGATATAAATATTCAAAAAATTATATTATACATATTTTAAAATTTAGAAAAAAATATTAATATAAATATATATATAAATTTATTAATCTAAAATATAAGTTACAGGGAACATATATGAATTACATATGATATTAAGGATTATTTGTTATTGAATAATGTAAAATATCTACTCAAGACTATATATTTAATGATGATTAGAAAACTATTATAATCAAATACGTAATTGAAAATAATGACTATGAAAGGGGTGATAAGTGTGAATGAGGGGGTTCATCCTTGATTCTAAAGAAAATCAAGAAAAAAACTTTGTGTGGGGTTCTAACAACTAAGCTGAAGCTATGACACTTTAGCAAGGGGAATTACTTATGAAGCAAACGAGAGTTAAAAATATAATGGTGGTTGGGGACTCCATGGCAATAGTTTTCCATATGGTCACTCATATGCTACTTCATGATGCATGATGCTTAGTTGGGAAGAATAATATTCATAATTTAAAGGCTAATGGAAAGTTTTGAAAATGTTGAGTGTTTCCATGCACTTTGAGGGCTTACAATGGATAAGTGGCGATCCTTTCCCATAATGATAAATGCCCTCTTTAAGAGCTTGAATCACTGCACATCCATATATCTCATCTTGCATGAGGAAATATAGATGCATGTTGGTAAGATGGGATGGATGGGAGTACGTGATATAATGTTTTTTCTATGGAGTTTAAACTTACCAACCTTCATCATCACCATTCTTTGATGAAAACAGGGGTATAGATAAATCCCCATGCTTTGCAATTCTGTAGATCGCAATCCCTGTAGGTGTAGAAGTGAGGCTCTTCATTAGAGGGTAAAAGCAAGCATATATACTTGCACAAGAGGAAGCCTAGCATTTTTATTGAAGCTTGACACCTTTCACAAATATGGAAATGGGAACATTTTCCCAAAAGAGGAATCAACCATTACTATTTTCTTAAGACTTGGGATATAAGAATGGATGGCTCACATGGCCATTCAAACATGTATGATTTATGTGATAATTTAAACTTAAGAAGAGAAATTAGGAGGTGGGAGAGGTATTATGATGTCGTCTAAGAATTCCTTTCCCTATACATGAGGAAATGGGAAGGTTGGAGGAAAGATTAGGAGGATAAAAACTCTATGGAAATGTAGGTGATGCAAAGGTAGATGATCACTACAAAGGCTTTGGTAGAAAAATTAAAGGGAAAACACATTTAGCTAGAAAAAATAGAACAAATGAATAGTTATAGGTTGGAGGAAGTTGAGGAGAAAGTTAGAGTACTGTAGGATGAAGTACTCAAATTGGAATTGGAGCAACGCCTAGGCTATTATGAGTTAAGGAATCCATGAAATTCAACTCTCTCGTTAGGAATTATTGACTAGGATTAGATGGAAGCTATGGAAGAGGACATTGTTCAACAACTCACCGATATAGTAGCTAAGCAAGCCTTAGACAATCCTTCTTCAATGGTAGGTAGCATGCATAATACCCTAAGTGGGTACATGCCCAAAAGTCTTTGGAATTTTCTTATGTATTGCAAAATATTTTTGTTAGGACAATATGTTAGGATATATAAAAGATATATGGTCAAATGTAGAGCTAGAAATCTAAGAATAGCTCAAATTGGAAGCTTTTTTTTATGAAATATTGAATGACTATGAGGATGGGGGCGGGGGCGGGGGGTAATATTAGAGAAAACATAATGAGGGTGGGGGTGGGGGGTAATATTAGAGAAAACATGTTTAATGAAGGTGGTCATGTTATGTTTTCTCTAATATTACCCCCCATCCCCACCCTCATTAGCATGTTTTCTCTAATATTACCCCCCACCCCCATCCTCATTATGTTTTCTTTAATATTCCCCCCCGCCCTACCTAACTTTGAAGTTTTCAAAGTAGACGTACTTTCTAAATTTTGTATTAATTTGCTAAGAAGTTCACCTACAACCCATTTATATTATATAAATATGATTACGAAACTATTATTGATATTATTAAATTATATATATATATACCATTTGAACCTAAGTCTCTACCATTATCCTCTATGCATATAAAAGCAGGGAATTTGAATCTAAGTCTTTAACACCGGAGTGAAAGACAATCAATTCAGCTCTTGGCCAACTACTCAGGCAAAGAGTAATAACTTCAAAAGAAAAGAGAACAGGAGATAAAAACACACTTTTTATTTATATTAGAAACTTGCTCTAAAACCCGATGCATACAAAGAGGAAATAACTCTGTATATATAGAGTTTTTCCCAGACACAGGTCCGACATGGACTAGACACAAAGTGGAGATTCGATCGCCTGAATCCATGAAAGTGACGTACAATAATCATCAAAGTAAAGCTACAGTGTGGAGATTCTTTTAGGATGGAACCCACTAAAGCCTTGTACAAAGATAAAAGTAGAAACGACAATATTCCTTCACGAAGAAGGAGCTAAAAGACAAAGTACAAATGTCAAAAGTAAGATGCTTTTTACAAAGTAATAGACCAAGCCATGTGAAGGCCATGTGAAGTATCAACTCCAGTCAGAATCATAATTATCATGTCTTAGTGGAGAATAAACTTCACCATCATTATCATAGATTTCATTAGCATCATTAGGTATGGGTGGTACAATGCCTGGAACCAAATCATGCATCCAAATGTGTTCATGTTCTCGGAAACAGGAGGAGAATGGTGAGTGATGCATGAAGGCATCTTGGAGATGAGCTGGTAGATAAACTTCTCCGTAGAAATCATATGAAGGAAATAAATCCAACTGGTGATCACTTGTAAAACCCTAATTATAAAAAACACATTTATACAAAATATTGAAGTGAAGTGTATCATAATTTAAGGTTGCTTCTGCCATTTCGGTCTCCAAAACTGATAATAATAGCTAAGGAGTAGCATGCCTCAGGGCAGAAACTCTTGGTATATATTGTTGAAGAAGTAAATTGAACCAGGGGCTCCACAATCTGAATGGACTCTGGATATCTTCGCAATACATGATGATACTTCCAGTTTTGTAGGACTTAGCAAACTGATGGATTGCAAAATAATCTATCTATTGTAGATCCAGAACAAATATATATGCATAGTGCATGAGCTAGTGAGGTGGATGAGTATGCCCAAAGATAATCCTATCATTGTTAACCCTTTGCCAAGTATAGTTATAGATAGTTCTTCCAGCCCAATAATTGGCCCATCTATGAAGAATGTTCTACTGGAGTCTGGTGTCAGGGTGTGTAGAAGTTGTGAAAAACATTCCCAACATAGATGAACTAAACAATTTGAACATATAGTAATGGGGTAGGTGGAAGAAGAGGTGTTGGAGCTTGATCCTTGATAAGAAAACATTTTTAAATCTTTGCAAGCAACTACTTATGGCTCTTGTATCAACTTGGACATCTAGAGAATAGGTTTTGTAACCAAAAACTTTAATGCCTATAGTTATTACCATGCGGTCTGCAATGAGGCTTATGTCAAGAGCAGGGAGAGAAGAATTATCATTTTCTTTAGGTGTAAGCAGTTTAGGAAAAATCGCTTGCTGACTTGATTCTGCTTGGGAAATAGTCAGAGCAGTAAATAGAGAGTTTAGATGATCCAATTTTGCTATAGACGCTTGGATCTAGATGGCTAGGGTTTGCATCTGAGATCTTTTAAGGTGGAGATCATTTTCAACTTGTCGGATTTCAATTAGGATTTCAGCTTCATTCTGTCTCGTTGGTCGAGATAGAATACTAACATACTCTGGTTTGGACCATTATTCATGAGGGACTTCATTCTCTTCATCTGTAAACTGTATACTTTGAACAGGAGGCAACTGCTTAACTATATCATGAATCTTTGATTGGAGCCTATTTTTCAGAAGGAAGGTGTCAGGTGCTAGATTAGCCTTTTGCTTTTGGAGATCATGAATATGTTGTTATATGGAACCGTGAGAAGAGAACATGAAACAATAAATCAAATATGAACATTCATCATCAGAAGTAGAATGAATATTCAAATTCTTGAATTGTAACTCATCAATAATATCCGAGTCTGAGTCAGAACTGTACACAAAAAAATGTTCATTGTCGGAACAAGAAGACTCTGTTAGATCCCAATCAGTAGGATTTTGATTAGTAGAAAATATTTTTTCTATATTTACATGAGCTCTATTTTATTTATTGGGACATTTGTTGGCCCAATGATCCTTCTTGTTGCAAATATAACAAGCTGTGGTTTTTCTTGGAAATTTTATTCTCCTAAAGAGATATTTATCTTTCTTCTTAGGAGACCTGCCATGCTCTATTTTATACGACTTTTTGTCTAGTTTGTTCCAATTATAAGATTTTCTCTTTGCAAACTTATCAGGTTTGGAACAATGGCAGTCTTGTTTCTTTGAGTGCTTTTTTGGAATTCCTTGGAAACATCCATAATTATATGTTTCTCTGAAAGTATCACAGATAGCTGGATTAAAATTGAACTGCTTTTTCAGATTTTTCTTTATTCGGTAAGAGATACATTCCTGTTGGAGTGCAGTAAGTATTTGTTGGTGCAAAGCAACAAAATACAAGGATTCCAATTGGATCTTGTTTATGGCCAAATATCTGTTGACTAATTCAGGAACTTTTCCTGGCATTGAAGAGATGTAGTGCCTTAAGTAGGCAATATTCTAATGATCTACTGTTTTGTACAACATGGTTTGCATTGTACAATAGTAGTCATGGAGCAGGTCTAGATTGCACAATCTTTTGCTCATGAAGAGTTGTGCATGGTGCTCTGCATCAGGTGGAGCAACACCTAGAAATTCATTTATTAAAGCAGTAAACAAAGTGCTTAAAGGATATGCATCATTCATTATTTCTTCTTTATTTTCTTTGGAAATCTTTTCCCACCATAATTTTGCAACCCCTGTAAAAGCCCATGAGATTTGGTTTACAATATCTGTCCAACTGGATTTTGTTTCAGCTCCTTTTTTGAGCGCCCATGCATTCAATTTCTGGAAGGCTTGAAGGATTTCATCCTGGTTCATGCAGTCAAAGTTGACTAGCAATGTATTTCCATATCCTTTGGATAAATCTGGGTTTTCCATTTTCACATCAATCTCCCCAAGATTCTTAATCCATTTTCCAAAAGGACTTTTGTGGGAGGAATAACTGATATCTGGGCCAGAATTTCTTGCAGTAATCATATGATTCTTTTCTCTTTGTTTTTGCTGCAGATGATTCTCCTATTTCCTCTAGGACATGTCCAACCATTTTGATTTCAGGTTGTATTGGTAGGACTACTGGAGAAACTCGATTGGGTAAATCATTTCCAAGAGTTGTTAATTTGGAAGTTAACAACTGGTTTTTTTCTTGTACAAGGGATACCCCCTTTAAAAGTTTCTCAAGATGGAGGAAGTTGAGATGAGAAGAGAAATATTTGAGTTAGAGAGAACGAAGACCAAAAGAATTAGTTGATCGAGAATAAAGGGTACTGGAATAATTAAATTTGAAACCTTCTGTATCAACATGGACATAGTCTGGCAGAGAAACAAGTTTGGGTACATCAGTTTGGAATTGAGAGATAACAAGTTGAATAGTGGAGAGCTGTGTATTTATTTCATCAAGCTCGGTTGTTAAGGCCTCTTGGTCTTCTTGAAGTGTTTCTATAGAATGGTGGAGCTTCTTACTATGCTCTGTCAAGGTGAAAACATCCTTGGCTACTTCATCGAGGTTTTGGGTCAAACAAACTGAGAGGTAATTGATATAATTTTGAAGTTTGATTTGCTCATAAGGTTCTGCTGTAGTAGGATGATGCAAATGGATGAATTGTAGATCTTCTTGCAGTGTTTCATTGGATAACTATGGAGTGATATTACTAGGACCAAGAGACTTCTGTGGAAGTAATGCAGAGGATGTTGGCTCTCTAGAAAACATTTTGAGTTCATAAACTGCTTCAAGAAGTTGTTTACAAACTGTGCAATTTTCATGTTGGCCTCTGTGGGTAGGTGACCCTGGATTTGGCATAACTTGGTATTTAGAAGTAGAAGGTTTGATACAAAACTCACAAGAACTACTAGAAGTGGAAGACTGTGGTTTATGTATAGGGGAACGATGTGCATACTGTCTACTAGGAACTGGAAATGGTGTATGGACAGGTGATTTTAAGGACTGAATACGACGGATTTGTTGTAATAGTTGCGGGTTGGTGAACCGCAGACTACTACTTCCATCAGGATTTGGTGTTACTCTTAACTGTGTGGGAGATGACATGGTCAACTGTGGATATTTCTGGGACATCAGTTGATAATCACTATTCCATTCTTTTGGTAGGGTAACTTGGTTGAATCCCAACTGAAGTGGTGTAGTATTTTCGAGACCGACTACGACACCTTCTTTTAATGCTCGTGTGGTTAACTTGGGATTTATGGCAGGCATGGTGGTAGAAACAAAGTGTAAACAAATAGTTGTATGTAACTAGGCAATATGGGCTTGATCAACTACATTGAAACCGTGAAACTGGATGAACGCTTGAAGAAACTCATTTATATAGGGGTCAGTCAGAGAGACTTGATATATGGGGACAACCAAGGACCAAGATGGTCCATTGTTTAACGGAATTTGGAATCCTCCAATTAATGCATAATTGAAATCATTCATTCGAGTATCGAGGACATAGGTCAGACAGGATGTATTTAGACCAGGTCACACTAAAGGATTAATGCCGAACTGAATAAGACCAATATGGATATAATTATATCCATTTTCTATTACCCGTTCAATGTCATCTCTTTTAATCAAAGAAATTTGATAAACACTATGGGAAAGAGAGATCGGGATATTCATATATGTAAAGCGAAACAGACTTATAGCATGAAATCAGAACATGGGAAGATCGTAAATTTTTTCTACATCTATCTCTGGTAAAAACCAGTTTGGCTGAGGGTTAAATTCTTGAGATATGAAGAGGGAATTAAAAAATGGTTCATTTTTTGTTTTGTTGACTATCTTATTCAACCATGACCATTGTTTATTGTGAGCATCTCTTCTAGATTGAGTAGAAGTAGATAATGCAGAACTGAAATCATAACTTGTACTGGAATCCATTATAACTTTAGGAGATAATGAAAATTGAGTACACCTTGTAAACTGCAACGAGTTTGCAAAACTTGATTTGTTGCTCCAAACGCCCTAAATGGATTTTGCGCCTTCAGTGGGACTTACACAAGCTGTCTATCCTCTAGATTTCTCCCTTAGCAGGTGAATCTCTCAACACTACCCTCTCGAAAAAATGGGAACATGGAACAAGAATGGAGGAAAATTCGCAGAATACCTCTGGCTCTGATACCATTTGAACCTAAGTCCCTACCATTATCATCTATGCACAAAAAAGTAGGGCATTTGAATCTAAGTATTTAACACCAGAGTGAAAGAAAGTTGATTCGGCTCCTGGCCGACTGCTCAGGAAAAGACTAATAACTTCAAAAGAAAAGAGAACAGGAGATAAAAACACACTTTTTCTTTATTTTAGAAACTCGCTCTAAAACCTGATGCATACAAAGAGGAAATAACTCTGTATATATAGAGTTTTTAGGAAATAAATCTGTATATATAGTGTGGAGATTGTTTTAGGAGGGAACCCACTAAAGCCTCGTACAAAGATAAAAGTAGAAACGACAATATTCCTTCACGAGGAAGGAGCTAAAAGACAAAGTACAAATGCTGAAATTAAGATGATTTTTACAAAGTAATATACCAAGTCATGTGAAGGCCATGTGAAGTATCAACTCTGGTTAGAACCATAATTATCATGTCTTAGTGGAGAATAGAATTCATCGTCCTTATCATAGATGTAATTAGCATCATCAGGTGTGAGTGGTACAATGCCTAGAACCAAATCATGCATCCAAATGGGTTCATCTTCCCGGAAACAGGCAGAGAATGGTGAGTGTTGCATGAAGGCATCTTGGAGATGAGTTGGTAGATAAAATTCTCCATAGAAATCATATGACAGAAAGAAATCCAACTGGTGATCACTTGTAAAACCCCAATTATAAAAAACACCTTTATACAAAATATTGAAGTGAAGTGTATCATAATTTAAGGTTGCTTCTGTCGTTTCGGTCTACAAAACTAATAATAATAGTTGAGGAGTAGCATGCCTCAGGTTAGAAACTCTTGGTATATATTGATGAAGAAGTAAATTGAACCAGGGGCTCCACAATCTGAATGGACTTTGGATATCTTCGCAATACATGATGATAATTACAGTTTTGTAGGACTTAGCAAACTGATGGACTGCAAAATAATATATCCATTGTAGATCCAGATTAAATATATATGCATAGTGCATGAGCTGGTGAGGTGGATGAGTATGCCCAAAGAGAATCCTATCATTGTTAACCCTTTTCCAAGTATAGTTATTGATAGTTCTTCCAGCCCAAGAATTGGCCCATCTATGAAGAATGTTCTGTTGGAGTTCTAGTGTCAGGGTGTGTAGAAGTTGTGAAAAACATTTCCAACATAGTTGAACTAAACAATTTGAACATACAGTAATGGGGTAGGTGGAAGAAGAGGTGTTGGAGATTGAACCTTGATAAGAAAACATTTTTAAATCTTTGCAGGCTTCTTCTCTAGAAATCATATCTGCCAAATAATTCTCGGCCCCAGATTTGTATATGACGTCAAAATCAAAACCATCTAACCATAAAGCCCATATGAGAACTCAATAATTTCCTTTCTCAAGAAACCGGTGGTTATGCAACATACCTTTCATGTGATTGAGGTCTATTTTGACTGTAAATCTAACACTTTTAGGAACAATCTGAATCTTTTGATCCCCTTTTTAACTGCCAAGATCTCTTTGTGAGAAGATGGATATTTTGATTCAGTAAGATTGAATGTGCCCGATGCATAAGAACATACTTCTGCTATAGATGCATGATCCAATTCTACTATAGATGCTTGATCCAATTATGCTATAGATGCTTGATTCTGGCTAGCTAAGGTTTGGATCTAAGATSYTWTAAGGTGGAGGTCATTTTCAACTTGTCGGATTTCAATCAGTATTTCATCTTTAGTCTGTCTGGTTGGTCGAGAAAAAATACTAGCATACTCTGGTTTGGACCATTCTTCATGAGGAATTTCATTCTCTTCATCTGTAAACTGTATACTCTAAACAAGAGGCAACTGTCTGACTAGATAATCAATATTTGATTGGAGCCTATTTTTCTGAAGGAAGGTGCCAGGTGCTAGATTAGCCTTTTTCTTTTGGAGATCATGAATCTGTTGTTGTATGGAACCGTGAGAAGAGAACATGAAACAATGACTCAAATATGAACATTCATCATCAGAAGTAGAATGAATATTCAAATTCTTGAACTGTAACTCATCAATAATATCTGAGTCTGAGTCAGAACTGTACACAAAAAAATGTTCATTGTCAGAACAGGAAGAATCTGTTAGATCCCAATCAACAGGATTCTGATTAGTAGAAAATATTTATGCTATCTTTACATGAGCTCTATTTTCTTTATTGGGACATTTGTTGGCCCAATGATCCTTTTTGTTGCAAATATAGCAAGCTGTGGTTTTTCTTGGAAATTTTCTTCTCCTAAAGACATATTTATCTTTCTGCTTAGGAGACATGCCATGCTGTCTTTTATACAAATTTTTGTCTGGTTTGTTCCAATTAGTAGATTTTCTCTTTGCAAACTTATCAGGTTTGGAACAATGGCAGTCTTATTTCTTTGAGTGCTTTTTTGGAATTCCTTCGAAACATCCATAATTATATGTTTCTCTGAAAGTATCACAGATAGTTGGATTAAAATTGAACTGCTTTTTCAGATTTTTCTTTGTTCGGAAAGAGATACATTCCTATTGGAGTGCAGTAAGTATTTGTTGGTGAAAAGAAACAAAAGACAAGGATTCCAATTGGATCTTGTTTATGACCAGATATCTGTTGACTAATTCAGGAACTTTTCCTGGCACTGAAGCAATATAGTTCCTTAAGTAGGCAATATTCTGATGATATGTTATTTTGTACAACAAGGTTTGCATTGTACATTAGTAGTCATGGAGCAGATCTGGATTGCACAATATTTGGCTCATGAAGAGTTGTGCATGGTGATCTGCATATGGTGGAGAAACACCTAGAATTTCGTTTACTAAAGTAGTAAACAAAGTTCTTAAAGGATCCACATCATTCATTATTTCTTCTTTATTTTCTTGGGAAATCTTTTCCCGCCATAATTTTGCAACCCCTGTAAAATCCCATGAGATTTGGGTTACAATATCTGTCCAATTGGCTTTTGTTTCAACTCTTTTTGGGAGCGCCCATGGATTTAATTTCTAGAAGGCTTGAAGGATTTAATCTTGGTTCATGCAGTCAAAGTTGACTAGCAATGTATTGCCATATCCTTTGGATAAATCTGGGTTTTCCATTTTCACATCAATCTCCCCAATATTCTTAGTCCATTTTCCAAAGGACTTTTGTGGGAGGAATAGCTGATATCTGGGCCATAATTTCTTGCAGCTTTATATGGAAAATCACATGATTCTTTTCTCTTTGTTTTTGTTGTAGATGATTCTCCTATTTCCTCTAGGACAGGTCCAACCATTTTGATTTCAGTTTGTACTGGTAGGACTACTAGAGAAACTCAATTGGGTAGATCATTTCCAAGAGTTGTTAATTTGGAAGTTAACAACTAGGTTTTTTCGTGTACAAGGGCTACCCCCTTTAAACGTTTCTCAAGATGGAGGAAGTCAGGATGAGAAGAGAAATATTTGAGGTAGAGAGAATGAAGACTAGAAGAATTAGCTGATCGAGAAGAAAGGGTACTGGAATAATTAAATTTGAAACCTTTTGTATCAACACGGACATAGTCAGGAGGAGAAACTGGTTTGGGTACAATAGTTTGGAATCAAGAGATAGCAAGCTGAATAGTGGAGAGTTGTGCAGTTATTTCATCAAGCCTAGATGTTAAGGCCTCTTGGCCTTCTTGAAGTGTTTCTACAGAATGGTGGAGCTTCTTACTATGCTCTGTCAAGGTGAAAACATCCTTGGCTACTTCATCGAGGTTCTGGGTCAAACAAACTAAAGGGTAATTGATATAATTTTGAAGTTTGATTTGCTCAGAAGGTTCTACTGCAGTAGGATGACACAAATGGATGAATTGCATATATGCTTGCAGTGTTCCATTGGAGAATTCTGGAGTGTTGTTACAAAGACCAAGAGACTTCTGTGGAAGTAATGCAGAGGATGTTGGCTCTCTAGAAAACATTTTGAGTTTAGGAACTGCTTCAATAAGTTGTTTACAAAATGTGCAATTTTCATGTTGGCCTCTGTGGGTAGGTGATCGTGGATTTGGCAGAACTTGGTATTTATAAGTAGAAGGTTTGATACAAAACTCACAAGAACTACTAGAAGTGGAAGACTGTGGTTTATGTATAGGGGAACGATGTACAGACTGTCTACTAGGAACTGGAAATGGTGTATGGACAAGTGATTTTAAGGACTGACTACGATGGAGTTGTAGTAATAGTTGAGGGTTGGTGAACCACAGACTACTACTTCCATCAGGCTTTGGTGTTACTCTTAACTGTGTGTGAGATGACATGGCCAACTGTGGATATTTCTAGGACGGTGGTTTATAATCACTACTCCATTCTTTTGGTAGGGTAACTTGGTTGAATCCCAACTGAAGTGGTGTAGTACTATCGGGACAGACTACAACACCTTCTTTTAATGCTCGTGTCGTTAACTTGGGATTTATGGTAGGCATGGTGGTGGAAACAAAGAATAAATAGATAGTTGTATGTAACTGGGCAATATGGGCTTGATCAACTACATTGAAACCGTGAAACTGGATGCACGCTTGAAGCAACTCATTTATATAGGGGTCAGTCAGAGAGACTTGATATCTGGGGACAACTAAAGACCAAGTTGGTCCATTGTTTAATGGACTTTGGAATCTGCTAATTAATGCCTCATTGAAATCATTCATTCAGGTATCAAGGACACAGGTCAGACTGGATGTATTTAGACTAGGTCACACCAAAGGATTAATGTCGAACTGAATAAGACCAATATGGATATAATTATATCCATTTTCTATTCCCCATTCAATGTCATCTCTTTTAATCAAAGGAATTTGATAAACACTCTGGGAAAGAGAGATCGAGATATTCATAGATATAAAGCGAAAAATACTTGCATCACTAAATCAGAACATGGGAAGATTGTAAATTTTTTCTACATCTATCTATGGTAAAAACTAGTTTGATTGAGGATTAAATTCTTGAGATATGATGCGGGAATTATACAATGGTTCATTTGGTGTTTTTTTTACTAGCTTATTCAACCACGACCATCGTTTATTGTCAACATCTCTTCTAGATTGAGCAAAAGTAGATAATGCAGAACTGAAATCATAACTTGTATTGGAATCCATTATAACTTTAAGAGATAATGAAAATTGAATACACCTTGTAAACTACAATGGTTTGTATAACTTGATATGTTTCTCCAAACACCCTAAATGGATTCTGTGCCTTCAACGGGACTTACACGAGTTATCAATCCTCTATCTTTCACCCTTAGCAAGTGAATCTCTCAACACTACCCTCACGGAAAAATGGGAACATGGAACAAGAATGGACGACGATTCACACAATACCTCTGGCTTTGATACCATTTGAGCTTAACTCTCTACCATTATCATCCGTTTGAACCTAAGTCTCTACCATTATCATCTATTCATAGAAAAATAGGGCATTTGAATCTAATTCTTTAACACTGGAGTGAAAGACAGTCGATTCAGCTCCTGGCTGACTACTCAGGCAAAGACTAATAACTTCAAAAGAAAAGATAACAGGAGATAAAAACACACTTTTTCTTTATATTAGAAACTCGCTCTAAAACTTGATGCATACAAAGAGGAAATAACTCTGTATATATAGATTTTTTCCTAGACACAGGTCCGACATGGACTAGACACAAAGTGGAGATTCGATTGCCTGAATCCACACAAGCGGTGTACAATAATCATCAAAGTAAAACTACAATGTGGAGATTCTTTTAGGATGGAACCCACTAAAGCCTTGTACAAATATAAGCATAGAAATGACAATATTCCTTCACGAGGAAGGAGCTAAAAGACAAAGTACAAATGCTGAAAGTAAGATGCTTTTTACAAAGTAATAGACCAAGTCATTTGAAGGCCATGTGAAGTATCAACTTCGGTCAGAATCATAATTATCATGGCTTAGTGGAGAATAGACTTCATTGTCATTATCATACATGTCATTAGCATCATCAGGTATGGGTGGTACAATTCCAGGAACCAAATCATGCATCCAAATGGGTTCATGTTCTCAGAAACAGGCGGAGAATGGTGAGTGCTGCATGAAGGCATCTTAGAGATGAGTTGGTAGATAAACTTCTCCGTAGAAATCATATGACAGAAAGAAATCCAACTGGTGATCACTTGTAAAACCCCAATTATAAAAAACACCTTTATACAAAATATTGAAGTGAAGTGTATCATAATTTAAGGCTGCTTCTGCCATTTCGGTCTGCAAAAATGATAATAATAGTTTAGGAGTAGCATGCCTCAGGGAAGAAACTCTTAGTATATATTGTTGAAGAAGTAAATTGAACCAGGGGCTCCACAATCTGAATGGACTCTAGATATATTCACAATACATGATGATACTTACAGATCTGTAGGACTTAGCAAACTGATGGACTACAAAATAATATATCCATCGTAGATCCAGATCAAATATATATGCATAGTGCATGAGATGGTGAGGTGAATGAGTATGCCCAAAGAGAATCCTATAATTGTTAACCCTTTTCCAAGTATAGTTATAGATAGTTCTTCCAGCCCAAGAATTGGCCCAATAATGAAGAATGTTATGTTGGAGTTTTGGTGTCAGGGTGTGTAGAAGTTGTGAAAAACATTCCCAACATAGCTGAACTGAACAATTTGAACATACAATAATGGGTAGGTGGAAGAAGAGGTGTTGGATCTTGATCCTTGATAAGAAAACATTTTTGAATCTTTGCAGGCTCCTTCTCTAGAAAGCATATCTTCCAAATAATTCTTAGCCCCAGATTTGTAGATGATGTCAAAATCAAAACCATATAACCATAAATCCCATCTGAGAACTCAAGAATTTCCTTGCTCAAGCAACCAGTGGTTATGCAACATACCTTTCATGTGCTTGAGGTCTGTTTTGACTGTAAATCTAACACCTTTTAGTAACGATATGAATCTTTTCATTCCCTTTTTAACCACCAAGATCTCTTTGTGAGAAGATGGATATTTTGATTCAGTAGGATTGAATGTGCCTGATGCATAAGCACATACTTCATCCCTGTGAGAGTATTTTTGAAGTAAAACGGTTGCCCATAAGTCATTAGAAGCATCAGTTTCCAGAATAAAAGGAAGATTCATGTTAGGCAATTACAGAGGTTGTAGATTTTGAATCTTCTCCTTGATTCTTCTGATAGCTGTGGTCATTGAAATATCCCAGCTGGATCCTGGCTTAAGACATTGTTGGAGTACTTTTGTGTCTTTATCCTGGTGTTCATAAAACTTTCTGATATAGTTCAAACACCCAAGAAAACACTGAACCTGCTTTATGTCAGGCAGAATATTAGGAAACTCAAGTAGAGCCTTTAATACATGAGGTTGCATTTGGATAGTTCCTTTGGATATATACAGTCCTAGATACTCAATATTAGTTTTACATATTACAAATTTTTCTGGTGACTTGGAGAGTACCAAACCATGCTTAAAAACAAAAGAATGGAACTCATCAAGATTTTTTTTGTGTTCATTAACATCTCGGCTAAAAATAAGTAAATCGTCAATATAGACAAGAACAAAATTTAAAGGTTTGAAGATATCCTCCATACGCTTTTGGAACACTGAAGGTGCATTAGTCAAATCGAATGGCATGACTGTCCATTGATATTGCCCCTATGGAAGCACAAAAGCAATCTTGTACCTATCTTCAGGAGAAATTCCTAGTTGCCAGAAACCACTCTTGAGGTTGAACTCGCTGAAAAAATTTGCATGGGCAAGTTTACTAAATAAAATATCTTTATGTGGCAATGGATATCTCAAAGGTAACAAGGCACTATTAAGTGCCTTATAGTTAATAACCAGTATTTTCTTACCTCTCTTTTGTTCATAATGCTTGTTGACATAAAATGTCGGACAATCCCATGGACTCATGAAGGGTTCAATAAGATGTCTGTCAAGTAGATGATGGATTTCTTCTTGACATAGAGCTTTCTCTGAAGGACTCATGTTATTGGCATATGCCTTCTATGGAGCGTCCTTAAACCCTTCCCTGTTAAGCCCTAATATTGGATCATTACCCCTTAATCGGGGCATATTACATTAGTAGTGTTATTTTATTTATGTTGGCTTTATTCCATTAGTTGTATTTATACCTCCTAGTCTCCTATATATACCAAGGAGACATTTTCATTTGGAATCATCTTGTACTTGAACATTTATGTGGGGTAAAAGGAGGTTTCCCCCTCGAAGAGGCTTATTATCTAAAATTATCTATTTTTCAAGGTGTTGAGTACTTATTCAGAGGTTTTTCTTTGCTATATTGATATTTGGTTCTTAACATGTGGTATCAAAGCTCAAGGTCTTGGGGTTTCGCTGCTACATCTGAGACACCTTGACATTTTCACTATAAATTTTTTTATACAACGTTTCAGAAGGAACGGCTTGGAGTATATATAGTAGATAGATCAAGGTACGTTGGGTTAAAATTTCAGATCTTGAGGATTTACACTTTCAGAGATACATCCTGTGCAAGATAGGGTTATGGAATCATCCTAAATTGATCCATTGCAGAATTTTTGCTATAACAATGTTTCTGTAACGTTTCAGACTCTGAACTCCAGAGGATATTCACAAAAATTAGTAAGGTATCTGTGGTAAACATTTTAGCTTCTGGTTCATCTTACATTTGTAGATACACCTTGTGGAGGATAGGGTATTTGACTAGTCCAATTGACTAGTCTCAAGAAGGTGTTCCAGGTAAGAAAATGATAACTGCTTCCTAGAGTATCCAAATTGAGTGAGACTAGTTTCATTAGATAGTGGACAGTTTGTAGTATTTCTAGTACAAGTTTCAGAATTTTATATCAATTATTTTGTGCGGGGCACGCTATACAAGTGAGATCTCATGGAAAGACCAAAAATCAACAAGTTGTGGGGAAGTTACCATAAATTCCACTTGGCACATCCAATTTTGATCAGACCTATGGAATTGCAGAGAAGAAATATCAAATAACTACATAAAAGAAAGTTTCATACCTATAAGGGTCGAAACTTGGGAGATACAACAGAAGAAATATTGTCTAGCAGAACCACCTCAAAATCAAGGTTCAAAAGTGATACTTGGCCAACATGCCACCCAAAAATGGAACTTCTACACCAAATAATCCTCCAGACAATCCTACTTGGACTCTTGATGAAGGTGAAGAAATGCATAGGGACATAAATGATTTGAAAAATAAGATAGTAACAAAAGATGAACTACATGAGATGGAAGCTAAGTTGGAGGCAAAGATGGATGGTTTAAAAGAGGAGATCATGGAAGTATTGAAAAATTTTGTAACAGAGAAGGCACCTGAAAGTGAAAATGCATCCCATGAAATTCATGATGAGGAAAAAAGGAAGGTGAATCAAGAATGGAGAAACTCCAACTTTGGGTTGAAGACCAACCACGTTCCTAAGATCGATGTGAGGAAGTTTGATGACAAGGACCCAATCACATGGATACTTCAGATAGAACAATTCTTTGATCTACATAATGTGCCACATACACAAAAGGTACAAATTGCTTCTTTATATTTAGAACCCAATCAATTTGTATGGTATCGATGGCTTTGTTCTCACCAATCACTCGTCACTTGGACAATTTTCATGGAAGAAATGATAGAACACTATGAGGATACAAGGAGCAATACCTTCTTTAGCCAATTGATAAATCTCAAGCAAAAGGGTTCAGTTAC
>ML777433.1:824612-839561 GCA_009831015.1 Picea engelmannii | reverse complement strand
ATACAAATTGATTAGGTTCTAAATATAAAGAAGCAATTTGTACCTTTTGTGTATGTGGCACATTATGGAGATCAAAGAATTGCTCCATCTGAAGTATCCATGTGATTGGATCCTTGCCATCAAACTTCCTCATATCAATCTTATTAACGTGGTTGGTCTTCAGACCAAAGTTGGAGTTTCTCCATTCTTGATTCACCTTCCTTGTGTCCTTATCATGAATTTCATGGGATGCATTTTCACTTTCAGGTGTCTTCTCTGTTACGAAATTTTTCAATACTTCCATGATCTCCCCTTTTAAACCATCTATCCTAGTATCCAATTTAGCTTCCATTGAATCCATCTTAGTATCCAACTTAGCTTCCATTGAATCCATCTTATTTTGTAGTTTATTTATGTCGCTATGCATTTCTTCACCTTCATCAAGAGTTCAAGTAGGATTTTCTGGAGGCTTATTTGGTGTAGAAGTTCCCTTTTTGGGTGGCATGTTGGCCAAGTATCACTTTTGAACCTTGATTTTGAGGTGGTTTTGCTAGACAATATTTATTCTGTTGTATCTCCCAAGTTTCGGCCCTTTTGGGTATGAAACTTTATTTTATGTATTTCTATGATATTTCTTCTCTGCAATGCCACAGGTCTGATCAAAATTGGATGTGCCAAGTGGAATTTATGGTAACTTCCCCACAACTTGCCGATTTTTATCCTTTCCAGGAGATCTCACTTGTATAGTGTGCCCAGTGCAAAATAATTGATATAAAATATTGAAACGTGCGCCATAAATACTACGGCCTGTCCACGATCCAATGAAACTAGTCCTACATAATTTGAATGCTCTAGGAAGAAGTTATGATTGTTTTACCTGGAACACCTTCTTGAGACTAGTCAATAGGACTAGTCAGATACCCTATCTTACACAGGGTGTATCTAAAAATTTATGATGACCCAGAAGTTGAAATTGTTACCACATATACCTTACTAATTTATGTAAATAGCCTCTAGAGTTTAGGTTCTGAAGCATTACATAAATTGTTTTATAGAGAAAATTCCACAATGACTTAGTTCAGGATGATTCCAGAGCCCTATCTTGTACAAGATATATCTCCGAAATTATAATGTCTCAAGAGCTGAATTTTGAACCCAATGTACCTTGATACGTCTACTAAATATCCTCCAAGCCATTCCTTCTTAAACATTTTAGAAAAAATGTTATAGTGAAAATGCCAAGGTGTCTCAGATGTAGCAGCGAAACCCCAAGACCTTGAGCTCTGATACCATATGTTAAGAACCAAATATCAATATAGCATAGAAAATCCTCAGAAAAAGTAATCAATGCCTTGGAAAAGAGATAATTTCATATAATAAGCCTCTTCGAGGGGGCAACCTCCTTTTACCCCACTTAAATGTTTAAGTACAAGATGATTCAAAATGAAAATGTCTCCTTGTTATATATAGGAGACTAGGAGGTATAATTACAACTAATGGCCTAAAGCTGGCATAAATAAAATAACATTACTAATATAATATGCCCCAATTAAGGGGTAATGAGCCAATATTAGGGCTTAACATTTTTCTTTTGGAGCTCATGAATCTGTTGTTGTATGGATCTGTGAGAAGAGAACATGAAACAATAACTCAAATACGAACATTCATCATCAGAAGTAGAATGAATATTCAAGTTCTTGAACTGTAACTCATTAATAATATCTGAGTCTGAGTCAAAATTGTACACAAAAAATTGTTCATTGTCGGGACAGGAAGAATCTGTTAGATCCCAATCAGCAGGATTCTGATTAGTAGAAAATATTTCTGCTATCTTTACATGAGCTCTATTTTATTTATTGGGACATTTGTTGGCCCAATGATCCTTGTTGTTGCAAATATAGCAAGATGTGTTTTTTCTTGGAAATTTTCTTCTCCTAAAGACATATTTATCTTTCTTCTTAGGAGACCTGTCATGCTGTCTTTTATATGGCTTTTTGTCTAGTTTGTTCCAATTATAATATTTTCTCTTTGCAAACTTATTAGGTTTGGAACAATGGAAGTCTTGTTTCTTTGAGTGCTTTTTTGGAATTCCTTGGAAACATCCATAATTATATGTTTCTCTGAAAGTATCACAGATAGTTGGATTAAAATTGAACTGCTTTTTCAGATTTTTCTTTGTTCGGTAAGAGATA
Organism: Picea engelmannii; assembly: GCA_009831015.1. Lineage (NCBI taxonomy): Eukaryota > Viridiplantae > Streptophyta > Pinopsida > Pinales > Pinaceae > Picea > Picea engelmannii. The sequence continues at coordinate 837,390 of ML777433.1, read as the reverse complement.
CATTCCTTTTGGAGTGCAGTAAGTATTTGTTGGTGAAAAGCATCAAAAGACAAGGATTCCAATTGGATCTTATTTATGGAAAGATATCTGTTGACTAATTCAGGAAATTTTCCTGGCATTGAAGCAATATATTGCCTTAAGTAGGCAATATTATGATGATCTGCTATTTTGTACAACATGGTTTGCATTGTACAGTAGTAGTCATGGAGAAGATCTAGATTGCAAAATATTTGGCTCATGAAGAGTTGTGCATAGTGCTTTGCATCAGGTGGAGAAACACTTAGAAATTCATTTACTAAAGCAGTCAATAGAGTGCTTAAAGGATCTGCCTCATTCATTATTTCTTCTTTATTTTCTTGGGAAAGATTTTCACACCATAATTTTTCAACCCCTGTAAAAGCCCATGAGATTTGGGTTACAATATCCATCCAACTGGATTTTATTTCATCTCTTTTTTGGAGCGCCCATGCATTTAATTTCTGGAAGGCTTGAAGGATTTCATCTTGGTTCATGCAGTCAAAGTTGAATAGCAATGTATTGACACATCCTTTGGATAAATCTGGGTTTTCCATTTTCACATCAATATCCCTAAGATTCTTAGAGCATTTTTAAGGTATATTAATTTTAAGGTATTTTAAGGTATATTAATTTTAGATCTGTTCCATGACTACTACTATACAATGCAAAATTATGGTGGGAAAATCTTTCGCAAGAAAATAAAGAAGAAATAATGAATGATGCAGATCCTTTAAGCACTCTGTTTACTGCTTTAGTAAATGAATTTCTAGGTGTTTCTCCACCTGATGCAGATCACCATGCACAACTCTTCATGAACAAAAGATTGTGCAATCTAGATCTGCTCCATGACTACTATTGTATAATGCAAACCATGTTGTACAAAATAACAGATCATCAGAATATTGTCTACTTAAGGCACTATATTTCTTCAATTCCAAGAAAAGTTCATGAATTTGTCAACAAATATCTGGCCATAAACAAGATCCAATTGGAATCCTTGTCTTTTGCTTCTTTGCACCAACAGATACTTACTGCACTCCAACATGAATGTATCTCTTACCGAACAAAGAAAAATCTGAAAAAGCAGTTCAATTTTAATCTAGCTATCTGTGATACTTTCAAAGAAAGATATAATTATGGATGTTTCCAAGGAATTCCAAAAAAGCACTCAAAGAAACAAGACTTTCATTGTTCCAAACCTGATAAGTTTGCAAAGAGAAAATATTATAATTTGAACAAACCAGAAAAAAAGTCGTATAAAAGACAGCATGGCAGGTCTCCTAAGTAGAAAGATAAATATGTCTTTAGGAGAAGAAAATTTCCAAGAAAAACCACAACTTGTTGTATTTGAAACAAAAAGGATCATTGGGCCAACAAATGTCCCAATAAGGAAAATAGAGCTCATGTAAATATAGCAGAAATATTTTCTACTAATCAGAATTCTGCTAATTGGGATCTAACAGATTCTTCTTGTTCCGATAATGAACAATTTTTTGTGTATAGTTCTGACTCAGACTCATATATTATTGATGAGTTACAGTTCAAGAATTTGAATATTCATTCTACTTTTGATGATGAATTTTCATATTTGAGTCATTGTTTCATGTCCTCTTCTCACGGTTCCATACAACAACAGATTCATGATCTCCAAAAGTAAAAGGCTAATCTAGCACCTGACACCTTCCTTCTAAAAAATAGGCTCCAATCAAAGATTGATGATCTAGTTAGACAGTTTCCTCCTATTCGGAGTATACAATTTACAAATGAAGAGAATGAAATCCCTCATGAAGAATGGTCCAAACCAGAGTATGCTAGTATTTTGTCTCGACCAACCAAACAGACTGAAGCTAAAATCCTGATTGAAATTTGACAAGTTGAAAATGATCTCCACCTTAAAGGATCTCAGATGAAAACCCTAGCCATCTAGATCCAAGCATCTATAGTAGAATTGGATCATCTAAACTCCCAGTTTACTGCTATCACTATTGCTCGAGCATAATCAAGTCAACAAGAGATTTTTCCCATATTGCTTCCACTTGAAGAAACTGCGAATTCTTCTCTCCCTGCTCTTGACATAAGCCTCATTGGAGACCGCCTGGTCATAATTGTTGACATTAAAGTTTCTGGTTACAAAACCTATTCTCTAGATGCCCAAGTTGATATAGGAGCCATGAGTAGTTCCTGCAAATACAAGGCCATCCCATCCTATTACTGGAAGCCAATGCAAATCCAGTTTCGAGTAGTCAATAAAGAACTTATATCCATTCAACATTTCTCTCCTAATTTTCCACTTCTCCTAGATGGGATAATAACATATGTTACTTTGTATAGTTTGGATACAGGTGTTGATATTGTTTTGGGGCAAGATTTTGTCAAAAGACACATGTCCCTAATTGTAAATATTGATTCTTTATGTTTAACAGTTCAACAACAACAAGTTAAGCTTCCTATGAAAACCAACTATGTTATACGTATCTCTCCTGATACCCCAAATAATATTGAAGAAACTCTCCAAGATATGACAAAGATTCAGAAGATTTTCATACATGCTGATAAACATGGACAATAAATTCTCAAAGAAATTGTCCATAAACTAAAAAAAAAATGCACATCAGACTTTCTTGATGCATTCTGGACAAGAGAGAAGTATTTTGTTTCTCTCCCCTACAGGGAAGGGTTTAAGGACACTTCACAGAAGGAATCTGTAAATAACATGAGTCCTTCAAAGAAAGCTCTGTGTCAAGAAGAAATCCAACATCTACTTGACAAACATCTTATTGAACCCTGCATGAGTCCATGGGCTCGTTCAACATTTTATGTCAACAAGCATTCTGAACAAAAGAGAGATAAGAAAAGACTGGTTATTAACTATAAGGCACTTAATAGTTCCTTGTTACCTCTGAGATATCCATTACCACATAAAGATCTTTTATTTAGTAAACTTGCCCATGCAAATGTTTTCAGCAAGTTTGACCTCAAGAGTGGTTTCTGGCAACTAGGAATTTTTCCTGAAGATAGGTACACGACTTATTTTGTGGTTCCACAGGGGAAATATCAATGGATAGTCATGCCATTCAGTTTGACTAATGCACCTTCAGAGTTCCAAAAGCATGTGGAGGATATCTTCAAACCTTTAAATTTTGTTCTTGTCTATATTGATGATTTACTTATTTTTAGCTGAGATGTTAATGAACACAAAAAACATCTTGATGAGTTCCATTCTTTTGTTTTTAATCATGGTTTGGTACTCTCCAAGTCGCTAGACAATTTTTTAATATGTCAAACTAATATTGAGTATCTAGGAATGTATATATCTAAAGGAACTATCCAACTACAACCTCATGTATTAAAGGCTCTACTTCAGTTTCCTGATATTCTTCTTGACATAAAGCAAGTTCAACGTTTTCTTGGGTGTTTGAACTATATCAGACAATTTTATGAACACCATGCTAAAGACACAAAAGTAATCCAACAACGTCTTAAGCTAGGATCCAACTGGGATATTTCAATGACCACAACTATCAGAATAATCAATGAGAAGATTCAAAATCTACCACCTCGACAATTGCCTAACATGAATCTTCCTTTTATTCTGGAAATTGATACTTCTAATGATTTCTGGGCAACCGTTTTACTTTAGAAACACTCTCACAGGGATGAAGTATGTGCTTATGCATCAAGCACATTCAATCCTACTGAATCAAAATATCCATCTTCTCACAAAGAGATCTTGGTGGTTAAAAAGGGAATCAAAAGATTCAGACTGTTCCTAAAAAGTGTTAGATTTACAGTCAAAATAGACCTCAATCACATGAAAGGTATGTTGCATAACCACCGATTTCTTGAGCAAGGAAATTCCTGAGTTCTCAGATGGGATTTATGGTTAGATGGTTTTGAATTTGACATCATCTACAAATCTGGGGCTGAGAATTATTTGGCGGATATGCTTTCTAGAGAAGGATCCTGCAAAGATTTAAAAATGTTTTCTTATCAAGGATCAAGCTTCAACACCTCTTCTTCCACCTACCCCATTACTGTATGTTCAAATTGTTCAGTTCAACTATGTTGGGAATGTTTTTCACAACTTCTACACACCCTGCCACCAGAACTCCAGCAGAACATTCTTCATAGATGGGCCAATTATTGGGCTGGAAGAAATATCTATAACTATACTTGGAAAAGGGTTAACAATAATAGGATTCTCTTTGGGCATACTCATCCACCTCACCATCTCATGCGCTATGCATATATATTTGATCCGGATCTACAATGGATAGATTATTTTGCAGTCCATCAATTTGCTAAGTCCTATATAAATGTAAGTATCATCATGTATTGTGAAGATATCCAAAGTCCATTCAGATTGTGGAGCCCCTAGTTCAATTTACTTCTTCAGCAATATATACCAAGATTTTATGCCCTGATGCATGCTACTCCTCAACTATTATTATCAGTTTTTCAAACCGAAATCGCAGAAGCAGCCTTAAATTATGATACACGTCGCTTCAATATTTTGTATAAAGGTGTTTTTTATAATTGGGGTTTTACAAGTGATCACTAGTTGGCTTTCTTTCTGTCATATGATTTCTATGAAAAAGTTTATCTACCAGCTCATCTCCAAGATCCCTTCATGCAACACTCACCATTCTATGCCTGTTTCCGAGAACATGAACCCATTTGGATGCATGATTTGGTTCTAGGCATTGTACCACCCATACTTGATGATGCTAATGACATCTATGATAACAAAGATGAAGTCTATTCTCTACTAAGCCATGATAATTATGATTCTGATTGGAGTTGATACTTCACATGGCCTTCACATGGCTTGGTCTATTACTTTGTAAAAAACATCTTACTTTCGGCATTTGTACTTTGTCTTTTAGCTCCTTCCTCGTGAAGGAATATTGCCGGTTCTACTTTTATCTTTGTACAAGGATTTAGGGGGTTCCCTACTAAAAGAATCTCCACACTGTAGCTTTACTTTGATGATTATTGTACACCGCTTTCGTGGATATGAGTGATCGAATATCCACTTTGTGTCTAGTCCATGTCGGACCTATGTCTTGGAAAAACTCTATATATACATAGTTATTTCCTCTTTGTATGCATCATGTTTTAGAGCGAGTTTCTAATATAAAGAAAAAGTGTGTTTTTATCTCTTGTTCTCTTTTATTTTGAAGTTATTAGTCTTTTCCTGAGCAGTCGGCCAGGAGCCGAATCGATTGTATTTCACTCCAGTGTTAAAGACTTAGATTCAAATTCCCTACTTTTCTGTGCATAGATGATAATGGTAGAGACTTAGGTTCAAATGGTATCAAAGATTTAGATTCAAATGCCCTGATTTTCTGTGCATAGATGATAATGGTAGAGACATAGATTCAAATGGTATATATATATATATATATATATATATATATATATATATGATGACTTTTAATTTACCATAGTTGATGTATAATTGGTCATTTATATATATTTTTCACAATGGTGATATATTAATTATTGTAAGTTGATTGTTATTATAAGTAAAAAATGGTGCAGTAAAGTTAAGTTTAGTTAGGAAGATTCGAGCAGGATGACAAAAGGTTGTTTAGTTGGGAAGATTTGAGGAAGATGAGATTAGAATCTTCATTAATGAAATAAAAATATTCTTATTTTTCTGAAATTTGGCATGGATTGTTCCTACATGGCATGATTTGTTAGTGAGATGAAATATTTGCAATTCTATGCTAAATGTTTTCGGGGAGGTGGAATAATATTGCAATAGATATGAGATCGAGTAAATAAATGTACGGATAATTAAAAAATAGTTTATTGAATTATACATGCACATATTTTAGATAGTTAAATGTAAGCAAATGTAGTCTATTGTTAAAATATAAAACTATGATCTCATATCCATTTGTTAGCTGCATTTGAAAGAACAAGTAAGATATGATAAACATCATATGATTAATCTATAACATATAAATAAAATCTTATAAGAATTCTAGAATACATGAAAGCAAATAATTGTCTCGGCTATAGCATATACATCTGAATTAATTTCTCAAAAGTTGGCCAATAATCTTCTCATATTAATAAAATGAAAGTAGTTTTATAAATGTCAAGACCCAAAATCCCTATCTTCATTGTATCAACCTTATTTCTAGAAAGAGTGAAGGTAAAAAGGAGTTAAATCATTTCATTTCTTCAACCACTTGGGCTCCCCATGTTGCTAGTTGATGCTTGTTCTTTCGCTTTTACATTATCATCATAGGATTTCCAAACCTTAAAGGTATCATTGACATTGTCATCTTGGGGAAGAAATGTTGATCCAATGGAACTTTGAGCAAGGCAAGGTTCCTCCTCAATTTCTTAATATACTTTTCAACTTTTGGTAAAGGGAAATTAAACATCGTGATTTATTTTGTTGAAACCTCTGCATAATCCTTCAATTGCTTGATGGTAATCATGGGGATAGATTGATGCCTATGTCTTTCTTGCGAAATGACATATTCTAATTCCTTGGTCACTCCCTCTTGTGTAGAAATTATCAATTGAACCAAAAGAAGGTAAACTGCATTTGGATACAACCCTCTCTATAATCTACCACATCTTGGTATCATCAACTATAATTGATTGAATTTTTTCCCAAGCTCTCTAGGCTAAATCATTCCAACGACCAATAGCAATTATTCCATCCTCACTTAATTAAGGAACCTCTAGAGAAAACATTTTAAGATACTCTTGACATTTTTTTGATAGAATCAAATTGTAGTTGCACTTGTTCCTACATGATCTTCCATTCTTGGATATGTTATTAAAGATCCATTAAAGTATCAATATGTTTCTAAAAAATATAAACTTCCTTGTAAAAAATTCTATGAGTGATATTAAGTCTATCTTGGATTTCAAGAGCATATTTGATCAAACTTTTAGGATCACGTTGATTTGACTAATAGTCACTTACCTCCTTTTCAAGCTTGGCTATTTTCTCTTATTGTATGTCCTTGAAATATTTTGCCCTCATCATTGCATTTAATTCTTACCAATATTCTTGGGCATATGGCCATGTGAAATCACCCACTTAGAATGATTTTACACTATTGACTTTGGATCATGCCTTTTGAATCTACCATCTTTGAAATTATATTGTTCCATGGAATGAGCTTTCATTTTTGCAAAATTTGGAGTTGCTCAGACCATACATTCCTATGTAAATAGGATATGTTGGACAATGTTTCTTGTGAGCTTTTCTTAAGGATGAATTGAATCCATGTAAGATTGTTTGATAGGAAATCTCCTTGATCGCTATTCTATCTAGGATAAATTTAAGCAACAAATGTGGTGGCTTCATTGCCCCATTATTCTAATATAAGTCAAATTCTCATCAATGTGCCAATCACCTATCTTTCTCAACACTGTCATGGCATCATTAGTTAATCTTGGTGTTGGTTCACATAAAATAAGTTCATACAATTGAGAAAAGAAACAATCACATATATGAGTGAAGTGTCTCTTATACTTATGTATCCATAAATTTGGCAATAAACCTAGACTAGATATTTTACTTGATTCCAAGACTAGCCCATTCCTTTGAACTCATTGTTTGCACACATAATATCCAAGAGGTAGGGAGACATATAAAACTCTAGAGGAGATTCGATATCAACAAACTCAACTCTTGATAAAGGCTTCATCAAGTTGTGTGATAAAATATATGCCTAGTTAAAGATTAATCCCTTTTTTATAATAGTATTCATTAGAGGCACCCAAGAAACTTTGAAGTGTAGGGCATACGTTTCCCCATATAGATTGCTAATTAAAGCCATAACATAAATTTAGGGTTCTCTTAAGTTTATGGATGGATATATACCATTACCATTTTATCTAAATTACTTACCCTCAATCCAACATTTTTCAAGTACTTTACAACAATTCACTTGGCATAAAATATGAAATGCATTGTCATCTATCATTGAGTGTTGTCCTTTCCTCCAATATGACATGATAAATGATCCAATGAATTATTTTGCACAAGGCAACATCGTTGGCATTGCAACTGCATTATGTAGATGTGATTTCCTAAAGTCTAGGTATACATATTCATCTTTCTCATAATCATCACCAACTAGGTATACCAGTATAGGCAATGGGGGATATCTCTCATCTTTGAATATATGAACAAATTCCAACCATTCTAGGAAATTAGCTAACACTGGGTTATTTGAGGTATGGAGAAAATTTCCCTTATAGGATCTGTCAAAATCTCCTCCACGGGTATCTGTTCCTCTTTCAATATGTTTTTCTCTTTTTTTAGAAGCCTAAAAGTCTTATTTTCATGAGGCATGAAGAGGATCTTGGCAAATCCTTCCAACAATATTAACTTAGAATATGACATTGATGATGATTCATATAAAAATTTGATTATTTCTTCTTGAATTAACATACTAGTGCTTAAATTTTGAAAAAAAAGAGTAACAATGTATTTATTTACAAAACTTTAATAAAAAAAAACACTAATTTTAAATGGATGTTGATTATAATCCATATAACTGGTATCTAAAATTGATTATGTTGATAACAAGGCTATGTGGCAGCGTAGTCCCTGCCAACGAGGTTAGAATGCAAATTGTAGAAAATGGGGTCGAATTGGAAATGACTAAAGTGTTCGGTGCAAAATTTATATCATGGAAATGTTGTGTGCAACATGTATATCACAGAACATGGGGCAAAAGTAAATGACGCTTGGAATGTAGAGCACCATTTATTTTTTGAAGGTATATAACAAACATTTATTTTTTGAAAGTATATAAGAAAGTACAAATTTGTTGACAATGGAAGAATAAATTTGGAAATTTAAATGCATTTTCCATATGGACTGGTGAAAGATAAAAAGATATGAAGACATAAAATTAAAAGGAGATAAGAAATATAAAAATTTAAATGCATTTGTGAACAAGGGGTATAAGTAAATGACGCTTGCAACATAGAGCACCATTTATTTTGAAATATATAAAAAACTAAAAGTTTGTTACATATAAAAAATTAAATGCATTTGTCATACAGACTGTTGAAAGATAAGAATGTATGAAAACATAAATGTAAAAGGAGATAAGAAAACATTTTTATTTGAAATATGTCAAAAAATAAAAGTTCATTACATACTACTGGAAAATTGGAAATATACAAAAAAAAATAAAGTCTGTTACATATAAAACATAATTTCAATGCGTTTGTCATGTAGACTAGGATTGGGGCTCCCGTGGACAATTAGAGAAATATGTACAAGAAGTAGGATTGTAGAAAGAAGATAGAGTGAAATACCTACAAAAAAAGTAAATGGAAAGGTATAAGTGTTTGCCTACACATTTGTATTTAAGAAAGTGGAATAACTGGGTTGATAAACAAAGCAGGATGCGATCAATAGACTTACATTGAGAGTATATATGAGGCCTTTGGCTGTTTTCTTGCAGCTTCTGCTTCATTGATGTCGCTGACGACTGCAGTTTCAATGATGTCATCAATGGTTGTTGGAATCCTGGCAACTTCCTTTTGCCTTTCGTCGGCGACCTGCTTCAATTGCATTTCACGCCATTCTTCAATGTAGCTTCTCATTGGGGCGACATTGATCTCATTCCGGATTTTTATGTTGAAAATATTGGTTTCTAATTCATGGAAGTCGATAGAAAGATTACAGAGAGCCTGATGAATTTCCTCATTCTGTACTGAATATTTGACTATCCAGTTGTGGACGTGAGCTTGATCAAATTGAAGGATGCTATAAAAAATTTCCAGAGACAAGGCCTTAACAATAGCAACCTGTTTATCGAACTCTTGCCTGGTTAAGGGAAAGTATTTTGCGATTAAGTCGGGGTCTTGGAAGTCGTTGGTTTTCCTAGCTAAGTCTATATTTGACAGCCTTGTGAATAATTTATCTTTCTTCGATATGCCTTGTTCACATGACTGAACAATGAGATGCAGGTTCTTCACTTTTTCTTTCCAGCATGCATTCAATTGACTAATCTAGTTTTTGGATGGAAGATCTTGTTCTCTTCTTTTTGTTTCTTTCATATTGTTGACAATGGTGCCAAAAGGAATGACTGTTTTTAAAAACAAATTTTCTTCATCTTTTAACTCGGCCTACAAATGTTCAAGCAAATTATGTGCCTTGGTTCCAAGGGAAGTGATGGTTTGTGATCTTTTCCACACTTGGGTAACCAGTTCCATTCTTTTTTTGATATTATTCTCCACATATCCTTTACGGGATGTGAGCAGGGTGGAGGATGTTTTTACATTGTCTCCAGGGGTGGCAGGCATGGCTATTGCCAAAGGATCGACAAGCAATGACATAGGAATGAAAGCGTCTTCCAATTCCTTGACCCTATCCTTCAGTCTGGAATTCTTGGTCTCGGTGCCTCCAATGGAATCATGAAGTGCTTCTTCGCTCGCGGTGTGAAGTTGAAATATTTGGGACGGTTGCATGTTGGTAAGGTGAACCTCTGAACGAGATTTTCCTTTCTTATTTCAAATATCTTTTTTTTCAATTATCAATTTTTTGGACTGGCTATCAAAAACAACTCTCTAGAACACAAAGGATTCATCTTCATCAAAATTTTCGGTAACGGATATGTCCATTGGATGGCTATGGTGGATGGCATCTCCGGGTGGATCAAGGAAGCAGATCATGCTATCTAGATCAGTGTCAAGTTCCATGTTCTCACTTTGAATTTCTGGCTCTTTTGCCTACCCCACATTTTTTTTTCTCTTCTTCTCTATTGGAAACTTGTGATAAATATCAATTTTAGAGTGAGGAGGGTCATTATCTCCTCCTCCGTTTGAAGAAATGTGAGTTTCTTTGTTGTTGTGGTGGACCATTGGAGCGATTCTCTAGGATGTCATACTTTTTGGAGTGTTATTTTCCAATTGAACACTCTTGTCACTAGGGTATTTCCCCTGTTGTGTGTACAATTTAGTGCAACTTTTCACTGTGTCTACGTCGTCGGCATCAAATGCAGGACCATTGCTGCCACTATCTTTTTTTTTGGGCAGGTGTTTATTTAAAAAACAATCGTCGAGGCCAAGTGTTTGTAAATTTTGTCAAAAAACATTATAGGGGTCAAACCCTCTCATGATTTCATCACATCTCAGGTTGGAGATGCTAGAATGTGTTGTGAATTCGTCAATTTTGTTGACTTTTTTCAACATGAACTCCCCTACTTTCCAAGGCAGAGGAATGAACTGTTTTTTTTCTTCGTTTTCAACAGATGTAACCAGTAGTTGTATTGTCGTGCTACTTCTGCAACAAACATTATGTCCGTAATGTGACATGGAAGGAGAGAAGGTTGTTTCGTGGAGCCAAAAATTCTTATGACAGTGTAATTATCAAAATGTTCAAGTGTCCCCTTCTTGTCCAAAAAATTGGTTGCTTGTTCAGATATGTGGGGAGCATCTTCTCCTAACAACAAAACTTTGAAAATAGACACGAAGCCATTAAAAACCTTATAAAAATAGTGGGAAGCCTTGTGCTTCCACAAGGCCTGGTACTAGAACGTTATTGGGTGAAATTCGCAGTTGACATTCTTGGACATAGACAGTTGTGGAAACCGACAGGAATTCGCTATTGCAAATGCTATATAGGACGACATATAAAATTTATTTTCCCTTTTAAATCTTGACAATTGGGAATAGATTTCATAGGAAATTAACCTGCCCCAATAAAAAATGGCTTTTTCGTTGACTGTGAAATACAAAATATAAAGGGCCATCCGAGAAACAGTTGTTGTGGACTCTTGTCCCATTATTCTTGTAAACAACTAGGCAATTTCGCGAAATGGATTTCTAAACGAACTAACCTGGAATCTTGTAATATCTTTACGAACTAGAAGCAGGTTTTCCAAAAAATGGGGCAAGAGTTCCAACCCGTTATTATGCTTTTCTAGGAACTGCTTGCAATATTCTCCTCTGAATGTCAATGTTGACTCTGAATATTTTAGCATCTGGCGGAAGACCTGAGGTGACAAAGAAACATAAGAGCGGTCCCACAATGGAATAATTCTTTTTTCTGAAATAAATTTATCGACGCACCAAGAGACCAGGTCCTTACAGTCAAAAACCTCAAGGACACAGCCTTCATGAGCAATCCCGAAGGTCCAAATTACTTGGTTATCCGCGGCAGAGGTTGAGTAATAAGAATATGTTGTGGACCACTGGAAGTTCTGGTCCTCATGCCCGAGGATGTTCACTGTATCTCCACAGAACTATTGTCGAGCTGATGCCATAGGTTTATGAGAATGTTGGTTTGCTCCAGATGATGGTTTAAATGAACAATTAGATCCGATAATGTAACTCTCCGCTAAATCTTGGTTAAATGCTTATGAATGGGAAAGATCCTTGATCCTTTCACTAATTAATGATGAAATGTTAGTAGTAAAGATTATTTATTGCATATTTAGAAATGCGAAGGTGGTGGGTACAACAAAGAGCAATTAAGGATTGGAGGTTTCGTGAATGTGCAAAGGCCATGACGTGCGAACGACATTTCATGATTTTTAAATCAAGACTTGGAAGGGATAATATAACCACCCCACAAATATTGGTTTAATGCACATCAATAGGAGATCTCCTCGAGCCTTTCACCTATGAATGACAATCTATATGGTTCCTGCATGATGATCTGTTAGAATTAAATGCCAGTAATTCCATATTTAGAAACAATATGTATATATATATATATATATATATATATATATATATATATATATATATATATATA
>ML777433.1:806418-817838 GCA_009831015.1 Picea engelmannii | reverse complement strand
TCTGGTTGCAAATTTGTATATCACGGAAGTGACGGTACTGTTTGCAGGCCATGGAACAACAAAAGTCCAATCTAGAGCCCGCCTACTGGGAATTCGCGGTCGAAGAAGTTTATGGGTATGGAATGGGGAAGCAGTCGGTCGGTGTGGCAATAAAAGAGGATGAGTGCAAGTGTGAACCTGCAACACCTCCCACACGCGCAGCCATACATTTTCGAAAAAATGAATAAGTGACAAAAAAGATAAAGTTCAGGGAAAAGAGAAACATAATAGAATTGTGAAGTTGGCGGGAATAGAAAACATCGACCAAGAACACGATCTATTAATTTACTTGGTTCTTTATTGTATGCTTCGTCTGTCAATTTTTATATCGCCAAACTGCGAGGCATTTTATTAGCCAGCCAACCCAGAAGTCCGACTGTCAATTTGTATAGTGCGGAACTATGGGTGTTGTTTGCAGGACATAGAACTATAGAGGAAATGCTTTTCCCTTTAATATAGCTTTTATGGGGAAAATGTGTTATGGCTTGTTTTAGCACTTTTCCATCCGTAAACAAAAGCAATATTGAGCCCGCTAGCCCTGAAACCCATTTGTCTATTTGTATATCGCGGAGCTCCGAATGTTGTTTGGAGGTCACGAAAAAGTAGAAGTGCAATGTTGACCCAGTCAGTGCGCAAGTCCGCGTGTCAATTTGTATATTGTGGAACTCTGGGTGCTAGTTGTAGGACACAAAACAATAGAGGGTCAATTTAAAGAAAGGGGTAGCGCTCGTTGGAAACGCGTGAATCTGCCAAGCCACGTGGAAAGGCATTTTTGGAAAAAAAAAATATTAAGTAACCAGGAAGAGAAAGTACAGGGAATAAAAGAGTGGGAAAATAGAAAGGTAGAAGGCAGTTTTCGTAAGCGCAAATTGGTTTCAAAGAAGCCCCATTGTTGCAAAACCATCATTTTCTACTAATTGTCAGCAAATGCATTGCTGAAGATTAGATTTTATTGCAACCCGTGCGTGTAATTATGTTCTTGATACATTCTTCCATGACTGTAACATATTAACTTAACTACTAAACTTCATTTTCTACTAATTGCCAATAAATGTTTTGTTGAAGATTAGATTTTATTGGAACGTGTGGGTGTAACTGTGTACTTGATACATTATTCCATGACTACAACATATTAACTCAAGTATTAAACTTCTTGCATTATGGGTTGTTAGAATTTAAACTTAATAATTGCATGTCTAGAAACAAGAATAATGATTTTGTTGCAAGAATGTACATTGGTATTTCTATGTTCTATCTACATTACGAATAGAATTGAATGTTGGTTTGAAACTATGTAATCCATTTTTTGTTTGCATAAAAGGCTGGTGGATTGACACAGTACATTGTCATATAATTGTTATATGTTCCATCTTAGAAAAAATAACCTAAGTAAACACAATATCCCAGAAGTACGAGAGCACCGAACCATGCCAATGAGAACAGGCGTTAAATCCAGAAAAGAAGCAGCAATGAAGAGTCCAAGGCAATTATTTTTTAATAGCAAATCCATTTAAGAAAATAAGAAAAACACTGATTTTTGTACATCTATCCTTAGAAATTGGACCCAGTTCTTCAGGCCAAAACATTGAACATATCTACGACAAACACAGGCATGGGATCCGCAGTATGCAAGATCATCGCAGTTTTCTCCTTGATGAATCCTGCGCTGAAATTGATAGTTTTCAGAAGATTCCCATGAGGAAGAAGATGAAAAATGTTGTAGGGAAAATGGAATATCCCTTAGCTGAAACCGCCTCTGCATAGTCGAAAAAAATTTAGGATCACAGGTTGCACATGCAATTTCATAGGCCCAAATTAGTCCATTCTGGGTGGAAGGAGATGACTAGTAGAGAAATTCCTTGCAGTAATGAGAGTTTTGGACCTGATTCTTGAAGATGTTAATTGTACATCCAGAGAACATGACACTAGTCCCGCAAGTGAATAATTTTTCGGCTTGAAATATATCTCTGGGAGCATCAACAGATCATTACTTTATAGTGAAACTCTTCCCCCCATAACAGACTAATTTGGAACTCTGGAATTCCTATTTTCGCGCTGCAAAGCGACTATTGAGTTTATCGTCGGTTTCTTTTCTGAAACTCCTTTTGGTGTTGTTAGGACCACCATCACCAAGCTGGGAAGTTTCATCTGTTATGGTTGATTTCAATTTGGGTACAGGAGTGGGAAGAGTCTATGCATTGCCATCATCCATTGTCATATCATCGCCCATCAGATCATCTTCTTCCGGATCAGAATTCATGACATCAACCTCTGCGATAGCCATGAATGCAACTGGGCAGGTTCTCTGAGAAGGTAGGGTTTCCTTGGAATTCTTTGGCTTGAAATATATCTCTCGGTGTACCAAGGGACCATCTCTGTTTCTTCTCCTGGGTAGAGGGAGATGAGTAGTAAGAATATGCCCTGGAATAGTGGAACCTCTGGCCATTATGCCCCAATGTGTTTACTGTATCTAGACAAAACTACTACCACAACTTAACAAGAATTTTTGTTTTCTCGAGATGGTGTTTGAAATGAAAATTGGGGTGGGATAATATAACCATCCACAAATTATGGTTTAATGCGTATCAATGGAATATCTCCTCGAGCCTTTCACTAATCAATGGCAATCTCCAAGGTTCGTGTGGACGAGTTGTCACCATCACAACTCACTAATTGAATAATTAGAAAAAAGTGTGAAGGTGGTGGTGATGGCAAAGAGAGATTAAGAATTATAAATTTCTTAAAAGTGCCAACCCTCCGACGCACAAAAAACAGATTGCATCGTGTTTGAAATGAATACTTGGAAAGGATAACATACTTGTGTGCAAATATTAGTTTAATTCATAGTAATGACAAATTTTCTCCGGACTTCCTGACATTAATGACAATCTTAACGGTTCCTGTAGGATGAACTACTAGCATTAAAGCTTAATTATTAAATATCTGGAAACAAGTACAAAGGAAACGGTGATGGCGAATTGTAGTGAGGCACTAACCAACCCGTGAAACCGATTCCAAGAAATACCTAAGTATGGAAAGCGGTTGGGTGGGTTAGAAAAGAAGAAGGGAAGAAGATATACCTAGGAGACGTGAACGGATGATGGTCATAATGCATCTCAGTTAAAAATATCGATCGTCAATTTGTATGTCACGGAATTTCGGTTGTTGTTTGTGCATAGGGGAACAATGAAACCACAATGGAGAGAGGGAAGTTCTTTATATAAAAGCATGAGACATTTGGAAAAAGGACCAAGTAAACAGAAAGCGAAAGCATACCAGATGAAGGCGGGTTTGTTTGAAAATTTGTAAATCATGGAAGTCCGGGTGCTAGTTGTAGAGGGAAGAACAATGGAAATGCAATGTTAAACCCGCCAATGTAGGGACCCATGTTTCAAAAAGGAAAAGAAGAGAAAAAATATAAACTAGAAACTTTTGGAAAAATGAGTAATACACACTAAATATGTACTATAAAGTATGAACATGAGATGTTATAAAGCATCTACGGATTCCACATTCCATACTTAGCCACTTTTTGGATCGTGGGTTCTTGGACTGGCGGGCTCTAAATTGGGCATCCATTATTCCATGGCCTACAAATAACATTCAAAATTCCGCGATATACAAATTGTCCAGCGGACCTGAGGGGTGGGTCGCTCTAAATTGCACTCCTGTAAAACATGTATGGATTCCGCATTCCATACTTAGCCACTTTTTGGATCGCAGGTTCTCGGATTGGTGGGCTATAAATTGGGCATCCATTGTTCCGTGGCCTACAAATAGCATTTAGAATTCTACGATATACAAATTGTCCACCGGACTTGCGGGGTGGGTCGCTCTAAATTGCACTCCTTTTGTTTCATTTGATACAAATAGTACTCGAAGTTCCGCAATATACAAATTGACAGATGGACTCCAGGGCTAGCGGCCTCAAGCATGCAATTGTCTATGGATGCTAATCCCTATTAACTATTGGACATTATCTAAAGACGTTCTTTTGAATACTAAATTATTAATATTTAATATTGATATTGTACAATTTAATTAGATAAGGAGGTTTGTACAATATGAAACAAGGAAGAGGTCGGTAGGTCGGGTTGGTGATATAAAAGTAACTGAAATCTAAATACGTGAATCCACCAACTTCCTTACCAAGTAATTTTCCGAAAAAAGGAGCAATACATAAAATCTATTTTTAGAAAGAACATATATGAGATTTTATAGAGCATGTACTGTTCCCGCATTCCATACTTAAGCCAATCTTTGGATCGTGGGTACTCGGGATGGCGGGCTCAAAACTGGGCCTCTATTGTTCTGTTGGCTACAAATAGCACCCAAGAGTTCCACAATATACAAATTGACAGGTGGACTTGCAGGCTCACTCGCTCAACATTGCATTTCTATTGTTCTGTGTCATTCAAACAACACTCGGACTTCCTCCATATACAAATTCACAGATGGACTCCAGGGCTACAAACCCAACCTTGTGATTGTTTACAGATGTTAATCCCTATGAACTATGTAACACTACCAAAAAAAATTGTTTTCAAAACTAAAGTATTAATATTAAATATTGATATTGTATAATTTAATTACATAAAATTATAAAAGGATGTGAAATATCTTATTTCAAAGAAAAACCCGTGTATTTGGAAACTTGCGTTCCAAAAATTTTGTATAATATGAAACGGGAAAGAGATCGGTGTACGCAACCCTCATTCCATACTTGGTCACCTTTTGGATCACGGGTTCTTGGGTTGGATCGTGGGTTCTCGGGCTGGCGGGCTCAAAATTGGACCTTTTTTGTTCCGTGCTCTGCAAATATCACCCAGAGTTTCGTGATATACAAATTGAGGGTTCTCAGTCTGCCAGGCTCAAAGCTGGGCGTCTATTGCTTTGTATTGTACAAATACCATCCAGAGTCCTACGATATACAAATTGACAGTCGAAGGTGTGGACTGGGTCCTTCAACATTGCAGTTAAATTGTTCTGTGTTTTCTAAACAACATTCAGAGGAATCGAGTAATACATAGTAAATATGTACTTCTAAAAACTATGGACATGAGATTTTATAGAGCATGCATAGATAAATAATTCCATGCTTAGCCATTATTTGGATGGCAGATTCTCGAGTTGGCGGGTTCAAAATTGGGCCTCTGTTGTTCTGTGCCCTACAAATAGCATCCACATTTCCGCGATATAAAAATTCACAAGCAGACTTGCCATCTATTTGAATTTTAAGGTCCTTGTGTTCATGTCATAACACAATTGGACTTGGGCCAGTTTATATTCGTTTATTACAATATCAAACGGAGAAGCAGTTGGTCAAGCTTGTGATATAAAAGTAAGTGAAATCTAAAGTCGTGAATCCACCAACTTCCGCACCTATAAGTTTTCTGAAAAACGAGTAATACATACTAAGTATGTACTCTTATAAACTATGGACATGAAATTTTTATAGAGCATGTATAGATTTTCCATTCCATACTTAGCCTCTTTTTGGCCCGCGGGTTCTCGGGCTGGCGGGCTGGAAATTGGGCCTCTATTGTTCTGCGATCTACAAAAAGCACCCACAATTTCGCGATATACAAATTGACAAGTGGACCTACGGGCTAGCTACCTCAACATTGCACTTCCATTGTTTTGTGTCCTCCAAATAGCACTCAGAGTTCTGCGATATACAAATTGACAGATGGACTCCGGAACTAGCGGGTTCAAGTTTGCCATTGTTTATGGATGGTAATCCCTATCAACTATCTAACATATCTAAACATTATTTTCAATACTAAATTATGAATATTAAATATTGATATTGCAGAATTTAATTAGACAAGAAAGTTTGTACAATTTGGTCGGGCGAGTGATATAAAAGTTTTCTGACAAACGAGCAATACATAGTAAACACGTACTTTTATAAATTATGGACATGAGATTTTATACAACATATGTGGATCTCTCATTCCACACTTAGGCACTTTTTGGATCGCGGGTTCTCAGCCTGGCAGGCTCAAAATTGAGCTTCTATTGTTCCGTGTCCTACAAATAGCACCCAGACTTCCGCGATATACAAATTGGCAGGAGGACTTGCAGGCTGGTTGGCTCAACATTGCACTTCTATTGTCCCATGTCCTCCAAACAACACTCGGAGTTCTAGGACATACAAACGACAGGACCCCATGACTGGTGGATTCAATATTGCAATTGTTTATGGATGGTCATCCTATCTAACTTTATCTAAAAGAATTATTTTCAAATACTAAATTATTAATATTAAATATTGATATTGTACAATTGAATTACATTAAATTATTAAAGGATGTTAAATCGCTTATTTTTAAAAAAATGAAGGAAAGAAAATAAAGTTTTTTTTAAATTCTATCACAACAAGCATAACAAGGACCAATTTTAATTTTAAGGGCCTCTTCTTCATATGATATCACAATTTCACTCCGCACAGTATCTATTCGTTCATTTCAAATTATTCTAGGACATTAATTTTATCGAGTTCATCGATTAAGCAAATATGACAAAAAAACGACCAATTTGAATTTTAAGGGCCTCTTCTTGATATGATAGCACAATTGCACTTCACACAGTATATATTCGTTGATTTCAAATAATTCCAGGACAATAATTTTACCAAGTTTATCGATCAATGTAATCTACTAAAAGAAGCCACATACTACATTTGTGTTACAGCGCCATAGAAATTTTCAGGCGGATCTACGGGCCAGCTGGCTAAAAAATTCAATTATATTGTTCTTTATCCTCCAAACAATAGTTGGAGTTCTGCGATATACAAATTGAGAGATGAAGCACACAACCAAGAACCAACCAAACTTCAAATAGGCTGCAAGCAAGTTCCCAGAAGGTTCCATAGAGCAGGACCCATCGACCTTTGCACCAAACAATTTGATATACAAAGAAAAGACGTTGCCGCATTTGTTTTATCTTGCATCTCGTATATGTTCCCAGCAGTAAATAACTGGGGCCATGGGATATATGGAGTTTTTTTCCATGCTTACCATTTTTTGGACCCAACAATCTTATGCACGTGCAATCCCAACTAGCCAAGTCTGACGAACATTCATCTAGATGTTCAAGCAATATTGCAGAGACACATGAAGTATTTTCGTTTCCTGCCAAAGTTTGATATATATATTTTTTTTCCCTTCTTCAATTGATATGAAAAATTGCATTTTCCTCATTTAAGGTGAATTTGTTGTGTATCCAAAGCTCCCGCAGCATGTAGACACTACTTGCCTTTTTCTGTACATACATTTTATATGACAACTCTGCCAACTTAGGAAGCACATTTTGTAATAGAGGTTGCCTAATCATACAATGCACGGTTGTGTTTCCCACGGTTCAGATGACACCATTAATGCAATGTCCATATATATATGGACATTTTTCACCGCATCTCAGACAATCAATCGTATCATCACTTATCAAAGCAGAGGCAGAAGCAGGAGAGTTGCATTTCACACATACAGGTTCAAAGGGGGTCGAGTACACATTGGCTGCAACTAAAACACCTTCAACTTGGGAATGCGATCATAAGAATTAATACATTGAACAATATAATACACAACTGCACCCCCCCCCCNAAAAAAAAAAAAAAAAAGTAAACAGGCTGCAGAAATTTGTTGAAGGATATTTCTATAAGCAAACTGAGGATGATTCTGTGGATGTATACGCATAACAGTTGTAGAGTTAGCCATTTTCTTCAGATCCTCTACTATATCTTCTCGCAACTTTGTTACAAATGTTTCCTGTGTTGTCCGAAATATCCTTTCTCTAACATCCATTTTCTTTGTTATATTTTTGAACAACATAAGTGGAATCTGCCCTTTATGCAATTGTTGTTCGATTGACGAAAACAAATTTGAATATGTATCGAACAATTGTAGTTGCAACATGGAATAGTGCAATATTTGTGTAACTTACCTGAGATACATGCGCATGTGAAAGTAAAGGACAAAACTGAATATGAAAAGCGGTATCGTTGCCTTTTTGTTGTCCGACTCTCCATCCTTTATATGGAGAATGTGTTGCAAGCCAAGTTTTCTCACCAATGTCATAGTTGCGCCAATCGTTCCGATTGGGTAAATATCAATGCTCTGTGCACGCTGGATGATAGTCTAGTCTAGGACGAAATGATATTCTCAACAAATAGAGGAAATTTTTTCCACAATGCTTGTTTCGTTCAGTGAAATAATTCGATCCCAATCACCATGGTCATATACTATTTTTGGACATATATTAAAATTTGTAATGGATATCCCATTACCCAACAATATCTTTTTTGCATGTTTCTGGACAAGTTGTGGAGGAACAGTTGGTGTCATTGTCATCATGGCCTCCTTGTCTATCATGTCAGCACACATAATGGATCTACTTTTGTTTGCCTTGTCCAAGTAGGTGCTATAGACTACCATTATGTCCCCGACGAACACTTGTCCAGTTTGGTGGTTGTTCAAGCCCTCTATTGATAGTACTTTGGATGTTACAACTCTAGACCTGGTGACAATTTTTGAACAGGAAAAATTAAAGTGAATGGTAGTGTGCATTATTATTATTATTATTTATTTATTATTTTATTTTTTTTTATTTTTTTTTCTGTATTCTTCTTTCAGTGGCATAAATCTACAAGTACACGCATAGCTTTGATGAACTATGGAGCCAGAGTTTTTCAACCACACCTCTTAGTCTGCGGAACATGGAGCACGTTCGACATCTCGCTTGTAATTATTGATACTTCTTGTGAGCTGCAAACCATGTATTGCATATGACATTAGCATATCCACCATTGCATAAATGAATATATAGTACCCAAGGATATTTGTTTAGTAAACATAGTAAGAGAAGAGCGTATTCATCTTTACCTTTGGCCTTTTCGGTCTGCTGATGTTTGGGATGACTGACTGCTCATGCCCATGCCACTAGTCCAACTTTTTTGATGCAAGCATGTGCATATGAACATCATGACTAAACAAACATATGCATTGTATATTGTCCATCACAAGGACAAAATAACCGTAAAATTGTATGCATATGATTTTTTTAACTGGACAAATGTTTGACAGTAAATAGGGCATGAGGGTGGGGCACCATGGCCAATATGTATATCGCGGACCCCCGGAAGCCAGGGGAGCAATATTCAACCTGCCAGCCCGACACCCGCAATCAAGAAAGTAGGTAACTATGGAATTAGGTAGAAGCATGACCACATATGTGAAACCGTTAGTTCACCAACAGGCGCACCAAAGAATTTTCGGAAATCACACTAAGCAGATGAATTAGAAAACAAAATGGATAATAGAAAATGGAAAAAGTAGAAATAGGGAGGGCAGAAAGGCCCATTGTTGCCAAGCCATCATTTTCAAGTCTAATATTATATTCCTCCACTCGGTTTGTATATTTAATTTACTAGCACACTTGGTATACCTTTTAGAAGATTATACCACAGAACGCTCTGCCACTGCACAGAACAATTCATCTCCCTGTCCAACCAACCTGTTCTTTCCAAGGCAACAACGTCGAATATGAAATGGACATGAAGGAAAGTTAGTATGAAGAAATACATCTAAAAGAAAGAGAAACATGTCTATTTACCAATCAAAGAGCCCATCGCCATCTCCAGCTATTTTGTTTGTTTAAATGTACCAATGCAGCAAAAATACAATGGACATGAAGCAGGTTAGTATGCAGGAAGGGATGTAATGAAGATAACTTACCATGTAGGAAGGCACACAACATGTACATATAATAAACTAGGTGAACACATATACAGGCCATAAATGAAATACAAAACAATGCAATACGAAATAATAGTACAAGCATGCACGTTTCTATATCCTCTTCAATCGATCCAGTCAAGACTCCCTCGTTTTCTCTAGCTATTATGTTTGTTTGAATGTGGGAACACACAAAATACAATGAACATGAATAGAAGCTGGTAAATATGTACATAGAGTAAAACATAGTCAACGAACAGTCTAGAAGATAGGTAGAAACATGAACCTTTGCGCTTCTCCATCCATGGATGTAAACGTGTAATTTTGTTTTCCCTGCCCAAAAGATATTACAAGCCACAAAATATCACGCAATTGCATGGCCGTAGCTAAACTATTTCTGATTTTATGTAGTAAATTATTCAAATATGATTCCACCAATGGAAATACATGTTCTTTATCCTATACATAGGTTGTTGTGCCCATGATATAATTTTATGGTTTTCCGTGGCAAACTACCCAGACATGCTTCCATACATCCAAATATAATCTTGCAGAATATTTGTTGTACATAGCATACCTCAAGGAGAACACAAATTGTATCGTGCGCACACCAGTCTATGTAGAGGAGAAAGAAAATGTAATGTCATATCGGCACATCTGACCATACATGGTCTATAAATGTAGCTTTCATATGTTTTATTCCAACAAGAAAGCAACGGATATTGCAATTTCACATGTAATCCTCCAACAATTTTGCATGCAACTATTTTCTTTCATGGCAACACTGAAGCACCAACAAAATCTCACAGAATAATAGATATCAACCTTGACAGACAGGGAAAATAACATAACTGCATGTTGATTCCTGGGTGTAGGGGCCAAACACCATAAAGTGTCCCCAAAAAAAATAATAATCCAAAAAAAAAAAAAAAAAAAAGATCCAACCACCGCCGTTGGACTCCAACCCTGAAAGGTTGAATCAAACAAAAGAAAACAACAAGCACCAGACAACGAGAAAGCACAAACAAGTCGAACTACACCCCCAGGGCCCTAAAGCATAAACCCGAGCCAAACAAACAGAACCAACAACCCACGAACCAATGAACTAGTAAGAACCACCGAGCCAACAAAGAACATATGTATCTCCAACAATTACGAAACTGTAGCCCAAGCATAGAAGGAACCATAAACATATGAGGACCATGCCACAACAAATAAGCAAACATTCTTACTTGCAGACTACAAACACTGAACAACAAACAAGGAATATAAAATGAAACTATGGCATCGAAACTTACTTCGAAACACTGAAATGCAGAAGCACAGGTCGACTCGCGAACGAAACGACAATAAGCAGCAACCGAGAAACTAGTGAAGAAGAAGCACTCACCGAACCAGTAAACAATGTATGTAGATTCAACGATAACAAAATTGCATTGCAAAGGTAGAAGAAGGATGAAACATAGAATGGTTGTTGAACTAGCGGTGGACAAACAAGACTGTGCAAATTCACTGTAAATGTATAGAAAATTTCGAGGAAAAATGTACTCCGAGAAGCATATTTACATAAACATTTAAGGTTGTTAGGTTGTCTAAGGACCAAATGGTATGCAAACATTTAAGTTGCTAGGCCTATTGGAGGAC
>ML777433.1:763257-802076 GCA_009831015.1 Picea engelmannii | reverse complement strand
TACCAAACAAATTGATTAGGTTCTAAATATAAAGAAGCAATTCGTACCTTTTGTGTATGTGGCACATTATGGAGATCAAAGAATTGCCTCATCTGAAGTATCCATGTGATTGGGTCCTTGCCATCAAACTTCCTCATGTCAATCTTAGGAACGTGGTTGGTCTTCAAACCAAAGTTACGTGGTTGGTCTTCAAACCAAACATCATGAATTTCATGGGATGCATTTTCACTTTCAGGTGTCTTCTCTGTTACGAAATTTTTCAATACTTCCATGATCTCCCCTTTTAAAACATCTATCTTAGTATCCAACTTAGCTTCCATTGAATCCATCTTAGTATCTGACTTAGCTTCCATTGAATCCATCTTAGTATCCAACTTAGCTTCCATTGAATCCATCTTAGCTTCCATTGAATCCATTTTATTTTGTAGTTCATTTATGTCCCTACACATTTCTTCACCTTCATCAAGAGTCCAAGTAAGATTTTCTGGAGGCTTATTTGGTGTAGAATTTCCCTTTTTGGGTGGCATGTTGGCCAAGTATCACTTTTGAACCTTGATTTTGAGGTGGTTCTGCTAGACAATTTTTCTTCTGTTGTATCTCCCAATTTTTGTCCCTTCTGGGTATGAAACTTTCTCTTATGTATTTCTCTGATATTTCTTCTCTACAATGCCACAGGTCTGATCAAAATTGGATGTGCCAAGTGTAATTTACAGTAACTTCCCCACAACTTGTCGATTTTTGGCCTTTCCAGGAGATCTCACTTGTATAGTGTGCCCCGCACAAAATAATTGATATAAAATTCTGAAACTCGCACCCAAAATACTACAGGCTGTCCACGATCCAATGCAACCAATCCCACGCAATTTGGATACTCTAGGAAGAAGTTATGATTGTTTTACCTAGAACACCTTCTTGAGACTAGTCAATAGGAATAGTCAGATACCCTATCTTACACAGGGTGTATCTACAAATTTAAGATGACCCAAAAGCTGAACGTTTTACCACAGATACATTACTAATTTTTGTAAATGGCCTCCAAATTTTAGGGTTGGAAACGTTACAGAAAAGTTTTTATAGCGAAAATTCCGCAATGAATCATTTCAGGATGATTCCAGAACCCTATCTTGTACAGGTTGTATCTCTGAAAGTATAAGGCCTCAGGAGCTTAATTTTGAACACAACGTACCTTGATCCATCTATGAAATATCCTCCAAGGCGTTCCTTCTGAAACATTGTAGAAAAAAAAGTTATAGCAAAAATTCCACGGTGTCTCAGATGTAGCAGCGAAACCCCAAGACCTTGAGCTCTGATACCATATGTTAAGAACCAAACATCAATATAGCATAGAAAAACCTCAGGAAAAATACTCAACTCCTTGAAAAAGAGATAATTTCAGATAATAAGCCTCTTCAAGGGGTCAATCTCCTTTTACCCCACTTAAATGTTCAAGTACAAGATGATTCAAAATGAAAATGTCTCCTTGGTATATATAGGAGACTAGGAGGTATAATTACAACTAATGGCCTAAAGCCGACATAAATAAAATAACATTACTAATCTAATATGCCCCAATTAAGGGGTAATAAATAACATTACTATTCTAATATGCCCCAATTAAGGGATAATGAGCCAATATTAGGGCTTAAAAAATTCTCAATCACTATAAGGCTTGGATATAAAAACATTTCAATATGTTTAGTACATATCAAAACTTTGGAATATATTCAGCCAATAGAAAATGCTAATACAAACATTTGAACTAATGCTAGCATTAATCCAGCTACAAGAAATATAGAGGAAAAATATATGATTCAAAAAGACTGTATATGAGAAAAAGTTTGAATATGTTTCCATATAAAACATTGGGAATAGAGAGGTGGACAATAACACCTCCAATCTCTTATCCAATCAGATCAGTACATATATGGTACTTTTTATTATATTAAAATATATGCTTTTAATTCCCTAGCTCCAACAATAGGTATTATGCAAATATTTCTGGTCAAAGGACAAACTAATATGTGGTCAACGACTTATCGATCGCTATAATCCCTATATGCCTACGACGGGGACTAATAATGATGAGTAGAACGCTCTAATATAACTCACGAATTAAAAGGATTTGGAACAAAATCTCAAAACCATTGCATGGAAATACATAGATAAGACATAATTCAAAACATTGATAGAATCAACAAGACTAATGTGCTCCAACACCGGTTAGAGCTCTACACTGGATCGAATTGTAAATGCAAGATGATTATAGAGTAAAATTGCTTGTCATTTTAAAACATTCACACAAGCCATTAAGAAATTCGACGTGATATTGATATCATCCCTTGTGTGAGAATCGATGATGATTGGCCATGTCAAATCAAAATGTATGAAGAAGTAGCTTAATTATGATAAACCATCGATTATCAAAAATATTTTGATAGACCATTGGAGCAAATGAAAGATCATTTTCTAAAAAGGTTCCAATAGTGTATATAGAAAAATAAAAAGACCAGTTTTTGAAAATGTTTCAATAATTGATCTTTGAAATCACTCCAATAATGTATTAGAGAGATTTAAAAGATTGATCTTAATTAATGAAAAATCTTAGAAACAAACAATTCGACAAGAAATTATGAGAGAAAACATCCTTTAAATAAATGACGGTTGAAATTCTCCATGAACATAGAGAAACGTTTTATGACATAATTTAAATGTAATGTGAAAATGAATAAATAACATAAGAAATCATGCATTAGGTAAGAATCGGTCTATAACTCAAGATGCATTCAAATTATGGATTTAGGTCAAATCACGAGTTCACAAAGTTTAGAAAAAAAGTGGGTTCCCAGGTTCACAAAACTTGGGGGCTTGTTGAGGCCTCAATAAATGGCGGCATACTAGGTGAAGCCATTAATTCTCTAATATTTACCATCCAACCATGGACTAAGACCAAAAATTTGAAGTCTAGGTGTTTTATATTAAAAATATGGGTCCCCGATTACTTCCTTGGAATGTATTATCAAATAATCCAATTCCATGGTTCTAGAATTTCACTGGAAAAACAGAAGGACATAGTTTAATGGAGTTTATTTCTTAATAGCATATTCCAATGTTTCATGTTAATAATTATAGCGTTTGGTAAGATAGTGTTAAAATATTTTTGTACATAGGTTGTTTCTCATCCCTACAGTGTTTCTCTATTGCATGTAAGCATCTGCAACCTTAGTGGAGTCAACTCGAAATCACAAACCTTGCTCCACTACCAATGATTTTCCACAACCCTGATGGAGATATATGTATGTCCTAAAACATGTGCTAAATTTCATTTCCCAATCCTTTATCGATTTTAGATTTTGTTTGGCAACGAAGAATGTGGGGAAATAGTTGCTTTACAAGCTTATAGGGATGAAACTTTTTTTTAGGGAAGGATTAGACATGCCTAAGTGATAAAAATATTCCCTATAAATATTTGACCCTAGAAATCTGACCAACCACCTTATGCATGGTATCTATTTAGTGTAAGTGGATGGTATCCTTTAGTGAGTTACTTCATCATTAACAACTAACGTTTCAGGGTCTCTAAGAAGTTAACTCTTTGGAAAGTTATTTGTTCCACCACTTTTTTCACTATTTCATGTAGCCTTAACAACATTTTATTAAGAACTATTCTTTCTTAGTGATGGTTGAATAGTATATGGTGAATTCACTAAACTTAGCAAAGTGTACTTGTGATTCATGGGAATCAACTACAAATGCATGACAACAATTGTAATTTGATTATCATATGTAGATGTCAACATTTGAAAAACTTTGAAAAAACAAAAGCAAGAAATGCAAAAACAAAACTCAAAACTAAAGTTGTCAAAGTAAACTCAAAATGGAAAGCAAATTTGGAAATGAAATTGATAAAGACTAAAAGAAAAAATGTTGAGAAATAGAAAAAAATATACTATATATAGGCTAGTTTCCTTGAGGGAACCTAACTAAATCACCATTTCAAAATCTGGTCGTCGATATGGAGAGCTTATAGTTCTCCCTTCATATTTTTCAATTTGTATGTGCTAAGGACAATCTTTTCTGCAATCTAATATGGTCACAACCAAAGCTACTGAAACTTCATATGTTTTCCTTTAGGATCACTCAACATGTCCCATTTTAGTACTAGATCTCCCACTTGGAAATCTTTTTCATTAGATGAATGCTTGTAAAACCATCATTTAACAATCCACTAATGAGCAACATATTTTTTTTTGGCTTTCTCTTTCCCCTCTTCTAATTTCAATAGAATATCCATTTGATATTGAATGGTTGGAGAATGTTATCCCCGAGATAATTGAGAAAGCTATGAGGAAGGTAGGAAAATATTCGAAGGGAGAATGACTTCCTTACCATAAGCAATGAAGAAATGAGAAGTATGTAAGACAACCTTGGGTGTTCCTCTATTTTTCCACAGGGTATTATGAAGTGTATTGTGCTAATTTTTGTGATGATCAATAACAATTTTCTATAGAATTCAGATTTGATTTTATTCATAGATTCAACTACACCATTTCCCTAGGGATAATAATTAGTTGCATATTAGAAAATGATTCCCTTTTCTAAAGTAAAATAAGTCAATTTTAATGAAGAAACTTATGTAGCATTATAAAAAACAACCACGAAAGGGACACCAAAACTATTAATCATATTTTGTTCCATGAATTGAATTACAACATTTTCATTTACTTGAGTTAGTGGTACAAGGCTTTATCCCACATGGTAAAGTATCTGTGGTGGTAAGAATACATTTTTGTTGTTTGGAAGAGTTGGGATTGATCTCTCCAATGATATCTAATCCCCATTGTTGAAAGGTTCTTCAATGGTAACTAGCTATAGAGGTATTGCTGCCTTCTTTTCTCTTCTGGCACACAATTGGAAAATTTTAAATTTTTTGACATATGTATGTGCATCTCTAAATAATATGGGCCAAAAATGATTATCTCTTAATATTTTGTGAGTTGTAGTTTACCCTGAAATTTGTCCACCATATAGTACTCCATGCAAGTATTTAAGTACTTTTATCAATAGAATTGTGTCATTGTTGTTGTTTTTTTTTAATAGTACTCCATTAATGAGTTGATATTGAGGAGATTTTAGCCTTAAGGCTCTCCTTTTATTTGAATCCAATTAATTGGTATTTGATCCATGATGTAAATAAGTACTTCATTTCATATTACCGTGGATTAGTACTAGTTGAAATGTATACAACTTCATTACTTCAGATAGCAAATTCATTTTCCCAGCCTTCTTCTTCTTTCTAAATATGATCTCATGCTTTATCGGATAATTTATAAAGTCCACACCCCTTGACAATGATAGTAGGATTGATTTCAAGATCACATTCATGAATAGTTTTCATCAAATTACCCCTCCTTTCCCCAAGCTCCTTTTATAATAACAATGATATCACAGCTCGGTGAGGGACAATAAATTATGTGTGTTTTTTAGGATGTAGGGTCTGAATTGTTTTACAACTTTAACCACAACATAGGCCTATTTTTCAATTGTTGGATTCTCCTATTCAATTCCTTGTAAACCTATGCTCATTAATAACTTAATGTGTTTTCATAGAATAATTTTGGGTGCATACAAGTAGATTTGAGGTCTAAGACTTGTGAGCATTGAATGGAAGATTGAAAATTAGGGAAAGGAGGATAAATCTCACATTTCTCTAAGAGATAAAATTTCTTAGGATATTGATACCAAGATCATAAAATTTCAACCCATTTTAAGTAATTTTCCCAAAAGAAAAAAATGTTCAAAATATCTACATATGGCCTCCGACCATTTTTCAACAAATTCTAGGTAGTTTTGTTTTTAGGCACAATGAAGAAAAAGTGTTCCTAAGTTCATAATCTATCTTCTCTCCAAATTTTATTTAATTCTATACATTTTTATGTTTTGCTTGTTTTCAGGACCCTGAGACAACATGGGATTTGTTGGACAAATTTGAATGATGGTTTGGCATGAAAAAACAATGTTGAATTAGTTGCTACACACTTAAAATTAATTTTCATTACCGAAACAATTATAGATGTGAAAGATCGCATATGACACTTTGCTTTCTTTATTGAATGTTGATTTTAATGGTAGATATATTCCAAGCCTTAATTTTGTAATGTCCCCTCTCAATTGATTATAATGGAGGATAACTTAATAACCTATACAACTTCCAAAAGCTAAGTCAACAAGAACAAGGGAGTCAAGGAGGTTTATTTGGTGTCAATAGATTAAAAGAATGCCAAACCCTAAAGTGACATTAAATAAAAATAAATAATTATATTTCGGTGAAATTGGAGGGAAAATAAAGCGAGGTTTTGATTTGGTCCAAAAAGGGGGAAGATCTAGAAGGCCCGAAGGAAGGATAAATAGAGGGGTAACCCTTCTCTTTGGAATTATGATTTGATATCTTGTTGATGTGCTCTTTAAGCCAAGTTTTTATTAGGGTTTGGAAAAACCCTTCCATTTCAATTTAGTTTCGGTGGTGCAATATCCACCTTAGCTAGACAAGGAGGAGGATCCATCTAGGATCATCACTTGAGTTCATTGTGGATTTTGGATTCATCTTGGAGAGAGTTTTGGAGGTTTATTGGATTACGCAGGGGATTTACGACATTTTTCGGAGGAGGCCGATCATAGAGTTTGCAGGTGCTAGGAGGGGTTCGGTGAAACAATGAAAGGAGTCACCCCGACGGGTTGAGCACAATGTGTTTCGCGAGGGCCCACGTGTTATTCAACCTCGTCCCGCGAGGCCATCTATAGTTTGAGATTGCAAACCATAATTGGGTGCGGGTGGCCACATTACTACAGTGAGTGTTCATAAGTAGGTTGAGACAACATTGATGATGTTTTCCAGTCATAATAGCATACATCATAACATGAGGAGGTTTTGGCATCATCACTAGGTTTATTGATTTGTTCTCTATTAGTATATATTGTAGTTGCTTGCATCCAACATACCCATTGTGTTCAGGAGGGTTTATACAATTGTTGTTACAACCATTAGTGATCTTTGTATTATTTTGATTTGTGTTCTCAAGCCATAATAAGATTCCATGGTTATCTTCTCAATTATATGTGTAATAGATGCATGTAATGTGTTTAATTATCTATGAGCCATAAACAAATTGTTTCTAAGAAATTTCCAACAGCTCTAATGAAAAGTGTTTGACAAAATTTACACTAAGAAAAGCAATACTTGGACCATAAACATATTATTTCTAGTTGGGTACATTATATTGGTATCAAATCTAGTGATTCTACTAGCCTTTGATTGTATTGATTCCTAGGAAGAAAGGGCATGGAGGACTTCTTTGAAATTCAAGAGAAAGAGAAGTAGAAGCAAACCAAACAAAATTAGAACTAGAAGGGAACATGGATGATAACATGGAGATCACAATAGGCCCTGCACTCAAACTACTAAATCAGTTGAACAACGGCTAGAAGGAGGCCAAACAGAACCATGTAACAATTGCTCAAAGATTATATGAGATGATTAGAATATAATAGAAGACCCTTGCGGTACTTGTACAACTGGTAGGATAGGAATGGAAAACATGACCAATTGGTTGTTAGGGAAGAGCTCATGTAGAGGGTAGAAATACCCATATTTTGGCACAAAGTGACCTACAGAAAGGAATTAGTAGGACACCCAGACCATTTTTACCCCCATTCCTTGTGGAACAACCTTCATGAGTATAGGTCCAACTAGATTTGATTGATGAGATCTCTAAATACCACATGGAGTATCACTCACCAGCAGAGGAGATCCAAGAATAAATGTATTACAATGACTATGACAACCTCATGATGAGGAACATGCCTAGGGGAGCACCGTACCAACATAATTATGATCTTATGTGCAATATAGGAAAGATGACAGTCCCATCCTTTGAAGGATATACCAAGAGCATGACCACAACATGGGTGCACACGTTGGATACTTATTTCCAATTTAACTTGATGACAGAGGTAGAGGCAATCAAGTTTTCCACCCTACACTTGGACGAGGAAGATCATGAGTGGTGGTACCATGGGTTAGTAACACTAGGGCATTCCAACATCACATCATATGAGGATTTCACTCTAAGACTGGTGGATAGGTTCGATAGGAAGGATCCTGATCAGATCCACTTCACGTAGTTGGCGCAATTAAAGTAGACAAGTACATTAGAGTCATACATCATAGAATTCCATAGGATGGCAGTAATGGTGACTGGTATTTATGAGCAGAGGCTGGTGATGTTATTCACAGAGGGTCTATCTTAACCCTCGATAGGTTGGATTAAGGCCTTTAGGCCACCCACATTATAGGATGACATCATGAATACTCAGGATATGGTAGAAAAAACCCCCAAGAAGACATCAACAAAAACATTTATCCCACAGAAGGATTAGGTGTCAAAATCTCTCCATAAGACATGGACAGGGAATGACAAGTTAGTGTGGAAACTTGAAGAGAACTAAGGAGGAAGAAGATTTCCTATAGTTGCAAGGATCTCTGGAAACAAGTTCATCGATGTATGGGAAAGGGTAAAGTCCATTATATTGAGGTATTTTATGACAAGGAGGATGATGGTGATAATGAAGGCATTGGATAGGACAGTGGTGATCCATCACACCTCGATGTTACAGAGCATGCACCATTGCAGGATAGAGTCAAGGGAATGACCATTGCCACACTTTTAGGAGTCTCTGAATATTGCACCTTCAGGTTCAAAGGAATTGTGTAGGGGCAAAGGGTTACACCATTGATTGATGGTGAGGCCACCCACAACTTCATTAATGTTGCACTTGTCACTAGGAGACAAATCCTTGCAGAGGAATTTGAGGGATTCAATGTGGTGGTAGTATATGGGTACACCATGGTGTGTACTCAGAGGATCAAGGGATTGGAAGTAACATTGGGAAATTATACATTGACCTATGAATTTTATATCATAGATTTAACAGATACTCATGTGGTTATAGGAGTTCAGTGGTTGTGCTCATTGGGATATATCTGCATGAGTTATCAGGACATGAGGGTGGAGTTTGAGGAAAAGGGAGGATAATGATTCATGCTAAGAGGTATGTTGACAGGTGCCCCCAGGATTGTGTCTAACTAATGCATGGAGACCCTTTTTAGACACGAGGATGTGTCTTGTGTAGTAGAATGCTTGATCACCATGGAGAAGCCATCACAGGATTACCAATATTACCATGCAGATATCAAAAAAATTCTTGGAAAGCATGAAATATTGTTTGAACCCTGGCAAGCAGGGAGACCACTCGACAGAGTATTTGAGCATGTAATTGAGCTAGAAGAGGGGTCGAAGCCCATGATCACCACATTCTATAGGAATTTGAAGAGATTCAAGGAGGAAATAGAGAAGGCCATAAAGGAGTTGTTGGATATGGGACATATCAGGCCTAGTTCTAGTCCCTTCAATTTTTCAATTGTATTGGTGAAGAAGAAGGATGGAACTATGAGGATGTGAATAGACTATAGGGCATTGAATAATAAGACCATCAAAAACCAATATCCAATACGTAGGATTGATGAGCTGATAGACGAGTTGCATTGGGCAGTGTACTTCTTAAATGTTGATCTATGACCATGATACCACTAGATTTGGGTCATAGAGGAGGATATCCATAAAACAACATTTGGGTGTCACTATGGGCACTACGAGTTTCTAGTCATTCCCTTTGGGTTGACTAACACACCAAATACCTTTTAGTCATGCATGAACCATATATTCAACAAATAGTTGAGCAAATTATTATTTGTGTTCTTTGATGATCTTATGATCTACAATAGGACATGGGAAGAACCTTTGAAGCATGTGCATAATATTCTCACCATTATGGAGGGGAATCACTTTTTTCCAAGGAGGAAAAGTGTGAGTTTGTGTTTACCAAGATACTCTATTTGGGGCACGTAATTGGTGTTGAGGGAGTAAAGGTGCATCATGAGAAGATATAGAAAATATTATATTGGCCCACCCCCAAATATGTGAGGATTCTTCGGGATATGTAGCTATTATAGGTGCTTTTTGAAACGATTTTCACAATTGGATACGCCATTGATAGACCTCACCAAGAAGGAGGCATTCCGATGGTCTGAGAATGCACATGTAGCATTCAACAAAATGAAGAGGGTGATGGGTACTTTCCCATTATTAGCACTCCCATATTTCACAAAGTCTTTTGTCCTAGAGTGTGACACATCTGGTGAGGGGATGGGAGAAATATTGATGCAGAAATGACACCCAATAGATTTCAAGAGAAGAAATATAAGAGAGCCAGAGAAGCTCTATCCAATCTATGATAAGGATATGTTGGCCATCATGCATTCATTGGACAAGCTCAGACAATATCTAGTAGGATGACACTTTGTGGTTAGGATAGACCACAACAACTTGAGATATTTCTTGGAGCAACGATATCTCAATGAAAGGAAACAGAAATGGGTGAGTAAAGTGAAGACATATGATTTTTCCATTGAGTATGTAAAGGGGAAGAAGAACATATTTTTCGATGCCTTATCCAGGAGACCTGCAACCTTCTCCATGAAAGAGATCTGAGGAGACTGGAAGTCCATTCTTTTGGTGGAATACTCCAAGAATACCTTCACTTGTGATATGATGAAGGGTATTATTTAGGATGACAAGTACAGGGTAGTGGATGACATCATCTACTACAAAGACATGATCTATCTTGTCCCTGATTCCAAAATCAAGGATAAGGTTTTGAGGGAAGTACATAACACACCACTGGTAGGGCACCTGAGGTATCTGAAGACCTACATGCAAGAAAGGAAGGCATTATCTTGGAAGGGTCTTAAGGAGGATGTACTTCATCATATGAGGGAGTGCACGACTTTCCAGCAGAATAAGTCAGAGTTTACACACCCTGCGATACTACTTCAACCATTGTTGATTCCTGAGCATAAGTGGGATAGCATTTCCATGGATTTAATTACAGGGTTTCCAAAGGTACAAGGCATGGAATGTATCTATGGGGTAGTGGATAGATTAAATAAATATTCACACTTATTTTCCATTCCTTTCGGGTACAATGCATCTCAGGTAGCAGATGTGTTCTTCAGAGAGTTGTTCAAACTACATGGTCTTACAAGGAACATAGTCATTGATCGGGATAGCAGGTTTCTCAACATGTTTTGTCAGGAGTTGTTCAAGTTATATAGGATATATTTGACACCTATTACTAGCTACCAACCTTAGATAAACAAGAATAATGAGATAGTAAACAAATGGATTGAGGGGTACCTGAGGAACTATGTGTCAGGGAAGAAGCGAACATGGATAAAGTGGTTGCATATTAGGGAGCATTGTTACAATACCACTCATCACATGTCCATCGAGATGAGCTCATTCAGGGAATTGTATGGCTATGATTCCCTTCCCTTTGTGGATTAGGTGTTTGGGGAGAGTAGAGCTTCCAAGGCCAAAGATTGGTTGTAGGAAATCCAAGACATATTGAGAGCCCTGAAGGAGAATTTGTAGGCCACTCAGAATCAACAGAATATGTATGCATATAGGAACAGGGTGGAACACAAATTTGAGGTTGGGGACCTAGTCTTTCCCAGGTTTCATCCTTATAGACATTCATTACTGAAGAAGAGTGGTGCAGAGAAGTTGAAGCCTCACTTTTATGGACCCTACAGAGTAATAAAGAGAGATGGGGAGGTAGCATACGAGCTAGAGCTGCTAGAGGTTAGTAGGATTCACAACACCTTCCATGTATCCTGCCTCAAGAAGGCATTGGGACAAAAGGTCACCACTTCGACAAATATTCCTCCACTAAATGAGGAAGGGAAGTTGGTAATAGCTCTCGAGAGGATTGTTTATTTTAGGGAGAATAGGTTGAGAAGAGAAGTCATTCGAGAGTGTTTGGTTGTATGGATAGGATTTCCCATAGAGGATGCTACTTGGGAAGGAGAGAAGATATTACAACACCATGATCTGGAGTTGCTTGAAGGAAAGTGTAGTGTCCCTGATCTAGAGCCTTTGTAATTGTACATATAGGATGGTGATTTGACTTGGTACCAAGTGTAAATGTAATGAACATTTAGGTTGGTGAACCAAGGACACACGATTTTGGTGTTGCGGGAATCATGGTAGTGCACAGAAAAGTGTTAAGAAAAGACAAGGTGTGCACAATCTATGTGTTTCATGCACCTAGGTAAGTTCGCATATTTCACTATGTTGCGTGCACTTGGGTTAGTGCATGAGAATGAATGGATATGTATGGAGGTTGGAGATATTGTGTTATTATGAGGTTGGTGATCCTGGAAACAGATAGGTCAATGTGCTTATCCATGTAAATATAATCATGAATATAATATAATATTGCATCGCTGCGTGCAGACAGACTCAAACAAAAAGAGATGGGGGGCCTACTCCACCGGAAAAGGGAAAAAGGGGGTGAGTCATAAGTCTTAGGGAATATTTTATAATATTTCCAGGAAAAGTGTAATGTTAGATATATATTATTTTATCCTAGGTTTCTGAGGATAGGGAACAGGTCACCAAGTGGCTTAAAGCTAATTTTAAAGGTGACAAGTGTCAAGCAGAAGGCATGCAATATATATATTGTTTTCCTTAGTGTATTTTGGATTATGGTATTATTATTCATGTGGCAAGATCTCATGAGAAGGAGGGGGTCAGACTGTATGGAAAATCCGATTATTACCCTATCTATCCAGAGAATCTTATAGGGAGTTGTGGGGGATGTATTCAGAGATATTGTTAAACAGTGGGGTTGATAGATCGTGAGAAGTCTCTCTGGGTGAGATTCTGGCTATTGTGAAGTGGTTGTTAGACCTGTGGACATACTCTCCATGTGATATTTTTGCTGAGAGTTGTTCCCTGGTGCGCTAAGCATTAGTCATAAGGTTCAAAGATTTCCTGTCCAACCTGTTGCTGTTAACCCTAGGAATGGAAGTGGGGCATCCAAAGGACTCGTGAGAAGATAAGGGGAACACTTCATTGGGTGTGACAAGTGCATGGAGAATGAGGGACTGTGGTCTAGTTGCAGTAGTGGGCACTTAGGATTGGGAAAATCTGTCGAGTTTCAGACCATAGCTTGTCACTAGGAACCCTTTTTCCTGGTGGAGTTGGGCCCTAGCTCAGGGGTGACCTGTTACTAAAATATTATGAGAAAAAACTTCTATGGTTGGGAGAAACATTTGAGTCAAGGCGGTAGTTGGTGACTTTTATTTAAGATAAGTGTTCCTTATGTACTTCTCTTGATTACTGTGTGCATTTTGTATATGTTTGACATGGGTTAATTCTTGTTGCATATAATTGTTTGTTGTTATTTATTAATTGTTGAATGTCCATGTAAGTATGGTGTTTTCAACCATTAATTGTAGTTACACATGAGTATGTCAATTGATTGTAACCTTTCTTGTTAAGTTTATCCTTGTGTTTTGGTTATGAGTCATCAAGAACAAGATTGAAGGATCGGGTGCGCATGATTGTAGCTTGTGTGCTTCAAGAGGTTAGAACTCATGTGTGTGCAGTTAAGGAATTAGACCCCGCACACAGTGAAATTAGAAGCGACGCATGACACCTAAATGGTTGTGTGCACAATTATGTTGTGTCATCAACATGCTGGTGCACACAGTTCTGAGTTAATTATGTTTCTTAAGGTTGTATCGAAAAGAGAATGTCGCTTCCACTGTTACAAGTTGTGTAGTTCAACTCAAGCTTGGGATGAGTGTGTTGTCTCAGGTAATACTTTGCAGACTTGTGTTAGAGTGGAATCTGCAGAGTGAAACTATCAAAGTAACATTGCTCAGTAGTATGCTAGGAATGTTACAGTTGGGCTGAATTGGAGCTACATAATTTGATATTAAGGTGGTAACGTAACTCAATGGTATACTGGGGATGTTACAGATTGGTATCAGAGCTTTGTCAGAGTGTTTTATGGAGTAGCATGGCCAGCCTGGGTGGCTAGGGATGTTACAACAAGCAATCTTGGGAAGGGAGGACTGTAATTCCCCCTCCCAATTGATCATGACAGAGGATGACTTAATAGCATATACAACTCTCGTAGGCTATAGTTAGCAAGAACAAGGGAGTCAAGGAGGCTTATTTGGCGTCACTATGTTAAAAGAATGACAAATCCTAAAGTGACATTAAATAAAAATAAATAATTATATTTAAGTGAAATTGGAGGAAAAATAAAGTGAGGGTTTGATTTGGTAAAAAAAGGGGGAATATCTAGAAGGCCCAAAGGAAGGATAAATAGAGGGGTAGCCCTTCTCTTTGGCATTATGATTTGATATCTTGTTGATGTGCTCTTTGAGCCAAGTTTTCATTAGGGTTTGGTAAAATCCTTCCATTTCAGTTTAGTTTCGATGGTGCAATATCCACCCTAGCTAGACAAGGAGGAGGATCCATCCGGGATCATCACTTGAGTTCATTGTGGAGTTTAGCTTCATCCTGGAGAAAGTTTTGGAGGTTTATCAGATTACGCAAGGGATTTGGGACATTTTATGGAGGAGGCTAATCGTAGAGTCTATAGGTTCCATGAGGGTTTCGATGAAACAACGAAAGGAGTCACCCCCAAGGGTTGAGCACAAGGTGTCCTGTGAGGCCCCGCATGTTGTTGAACCTCATCCCACAAGGCCCTTTGTAATTTGAGATTGCAGACCACAATTGGTGCAGGAAATTGTATTACTACAGTGAGTGTTCAGAAGTAGGTCAAGAAATCATCAACGAGGTTTGATATTCAGAATGGCATACATCACAACTTGAGGAGGTTTTGGCATCATCACTAGGTTCCTTGATTTATTCCTTGTTAGTAGATATTGTAGCTTCTTGCAGCCAATAGATCTGTTGTGTTCAGGAGGGTTTATGCAACTATTGTTACAACCATTAGTGATCTTTGTATTTTTCTGATTTGTGTTTTCAAGCCATAATAAGATGGCATGGTTATCTTCTAAATTATTAGTGTAATAGATACATGTGATATGTTTAACTATCTATGAACCATATGCAAATTGTTTCTAAGAAATTTCCAGCAACTCTAATACAAAGTGTTTCACAAAATTTACACTAAGAAAAACAATAGTTGGACCACAAACATATTATTTCTAGTTGGGTACATTACAAATTTTTCATTAACAAATCTCATTATTGCCATAAAAGTTTCATTTGAAATATGTATAATTCATTCAATGGTTTGAATGATTTGTTTCATGTACGTAGATATTTGATAGATTTAATGGAAAGTTAATCTTCAGTTGTTGCCATTGTTTTACTTGATTGAATGTTTTATAATCTTTTGTTTAAAAAAAAAATCATTAAAAATCTTGTATGTTGGAACACAATTGGTAGTTGTATTTGTTTATAATTTTATTTTATTCATTTAATGATAAATAATTTTAGTACATTGGAAACCATTTGAAAGTTGTTGATAAGTCTAATAATTTCAATAGAAGATTGTTTTGTAAGCAACCAAACATGAATGGTAAGAGCTACATTTCTTTGCTTCTTTGGATCAAGTAAGTTCCTCTCCCATGTGAATTTAATATTAAATCTATGCTCATTGATTTTCTAAAGGGCAGTTCTTTCTTTTAATGTATGTTATTGTGTACAAGCCAACAAGGCCTCGTAAGCATAACACATTCTTCTTGGGCTTCCAAACTATTTTTCCATAAAATTGATTATTTTTTCCATAAAAGTTTATAGGATTTGATTTGTTTGAATCCAAATGGAATTGTTTCATTCCCCTTAGATTTAAATTCATGAAAGATAATAATTTATGACTTTCCATGTTTATTTTAATTAATATAACAATTTATTTTAATTGTAACAAATATATTGTCATGATTTTAATTACTATTTTGTTAAGTTTGTTTTGCATATGAACTATTATGTTCAAGGGATAGCTTGCTTACACTTTGATATGTAATACAAGAGAAATATAACCTCCCATTGTCATTCTTTCCTCATTAGTTTATTTTTCATTCATTGGAAATTATTCTACTCATTTTAAAACATTTTAAAAAGCAAAGTAGTGTTATGCTAAAACTAGTAAGCCTTCCAATGTTGCTTTGGGATTTAGTGTTTAAACGTCTCCTTCCAATTTAATGGCAACCGATGTAATCTCTTTTTTGCCCTCTCTTAGCTTGGTTACTCTTCATAATAAGCCTTCCAATGTTTCTTTGGGATTTAGTGTTTAAACTCCTCCTTTCAATTTAATGGCAACCGATGTAATCTCTTTTTTTCCCTCTCATAGCTTGGTTACTTTTCATAATTTATTTTAAATCTTGAGAATGTTTTAGTATCTTTAATAGAGGGTTGTGTATGTAAAAGAAACAATTGTAAACAAATGCAACCACAAAGATTATTTTAGCAAGTTACAAGGTTGTAAGTTGGATGAAGCATTCAATCTTGTTTTTTTTGCTAAGGTAAAAGTGTTGAAGTGAACATGGAAAGGTATGGATGAGGCATCAAAGTCTTTGTCTTAAGTATTAATGGTCAAATATCATTTCACATGAGCACAAAATTTTTATACTATTGAGTTCTATTAAAACTTTATTGTTCATAAGCTAAATACTTGTTTCAATAGTCAAATTAGAGAGGTAAAAATGTATTTAGACAAAACTATTGGAAGCCAAGAGCTTTGAGGAGATGAAGAGTCTCTTTGGAAGTTGAAGAGTTTCTTTTGGTAGATGAAGAGTTGGATAATTAGAAGGCCATGAGCCATAGGCTTGGGTTATTAATAGAACTTTGCTACTCTAGCAAAATGTTCTCATTTTCTTCATTGTATGCTATCTTTTTGAAGAAGGGAGGTACATGTTAGTTGTGGTGAATCAAACCTAAGGCATTGAAGTAATAGTAGATTGTTCTCTTTATGGATGTGCCATATGATTTTTGTAATCTTGTTTAGTTTTATCCTGTGGACTATTCTCTTATGCAATTGCATTGGCTTATTGTACTCTTTCATATTGCAAACTTTGTTCTTGAAATAGAGAGCTTCATTGTGGCGATGAACAATTTCTTAATACATTGAATCTATGATCAATCATAAACTTTAGCAGTGGAATATTATTTCTTCAGTTTTATGTTTAATTACATTTCATTCCCCTCTTCTTTTGTGTGATAGTGAAAGTTTCCAAGGCATAGAATTATTTCACTTCATGGAAATTTTTTGATTTATACTAGGCAACTATGGTGGAATATTCTCACTACTGTCTTTTATTAATCATGTTGCATTTTGACACACTATTTTTTCCCTTCTATTATTAGGATTTAGTTAGTTGTAGTTTGCATTATTTACTTTATGCATTTATGCATTTCATTCTCCATATTCATCTCATCTTTATTCTAATTTTTTCAATTTAGATTAGATAGATTAATTTGCATATTCATTTATGCATTTAGATTAGAGAGGTTAAAAAAACATTTTACATTACATATGGAAACTAACAATAAATAGAGGGATTTCCCTTTCAACAGAGAAAGGTATAATTGGGCCTTTTTGTCAAGTAGGTTTGTGTGTTTGTGTGGTTGATGAGGGTAATTTTTCCACATCAACAAACTAGCGCTAGAAGGAGGGTTGATGGTAAGTTTTTGCATGTAGAGCTATTCCATACTCTTTACATTTAAACACATGGATTTATTTAAAATCTTTGCATGGGAAGTTAACACAACATTACGTCTACAAGGACCTTTACATGACCTCCCAAGAAAGGTAGTGAATCTCTTTCCAAAGTTTAATGGTGTACGAGACATAATTGTGATAGAGCATATTAGAATTTATGAATGTAGGCTTTGTTTAAAGAATATTGTTGAAGAAGATGTTGTGTGTAGGTTATTCCCTTTTATGTTTAAAGGAAAAATCAATAATGGTATAATTTCTTAGCAATCCAATCAATTTGTGATTGGAAGAAATTCAAGGAAGTTTTTGAGAATGCTTATGGTAAACAACAATGAGTGGTATATTTGTTCCAAGAATTGTGTACTTTGGGCAAGAAAGATGGTGAATAAATTTAGGACTTCAATACAAGGTTTTGGCAAATGTATTGTTGTCTTCATGAAAGACATATCCCACCACAACGATTAGCTTGTAAGTTGTGTTTGCATGCTCTTCCCTTTTCAATTGCACTATTCATTATGAAAAAAGGAATTAATGATTTAGCATTAGCATATTAGGAAGAAATTCAACAAATTTAAAAGAATTGCAAATGTATTCTATATCTTTGCCAATATATTTGGATCCTAAGGGAACTATTTCTTGCAGGGGTTTTACTTATAATTTTTTTACATACCAAATGGAAAATGAAACCCCTATAAGGCAACATAAAAGAGTAATTGTGAGTCAAGCTGAAAACATCTTTATTAAAGTTACTTTGAATACTATTTTTCATGCTGTGGTAACTAATAAATTGGTTAATCATGAATGTGAAACATTAACCACATGATTTTTAGATTCCAAATATTTTCACGTGGAGATAGAAGAGTATGACTTATATTCCCATGATCAAACTCATGTGACATATGAAGAGTGTTTGATGGTTTTCACTAAGTTACCATTTTCAGATCTTGATTCCTTGTTGGAACTAAATGTAGAAATTTTGAGTGGTGTGATCTCCAACTCTTTGGAAGAGGAAGAAAATATTATTATTGATTTTCTTTCCTCGTGCTCTTTGATCATGATTCTCCCTATTGTGAAATGGTTAGATATTATTTGAATGGATTGAATTTTAATGTACCTCAATTAATATATTTTCACATGGATTCTATTACAAGCGAAGATAATAAAAAAGTCTTTGGAAAATTGAAACACATTAGTTAGAACAACCAACTACTTTCCATGAAGACAATGTTGATTGAAAAAAAGTTGTCATGGTAGTAATAGTTTTATAACAACCTAATGAACATGACAACTAGGTGATAGAATTACCTAGCTTTTAACTCCATTTCTAATTACAATAATAATGATAATAACTTTATGACACTATTGTCATTTGGATGGATTTTTGTTTGTGTGGATGTATTCCCAAAATGACAAGGACATCATGATATTGTTTTTTAATAAACGCTTCTCTCTCTAATGCTTCCCAATCTCACATCTCATCATATGCCAGTTTGAGCTTGTCTTTCTGTTGTAATTCTTGAACACTCATGTGGTCATTGATCACTTTCTTTGATAGTTATGTTGGCATTATGACTTTACATGATCTGTCAATGTAGCTAGTGTAGGATGAATATACGTAGGATAGTAATAGGATTTTCTTTCCTTCACAGATTAATATTTACCTATTGATTTCTTCTAATCCTTTGCTTTATTTATTCACTTTCATAGATTAGTTGTTTTAATTGTTTCAATTTATTTTCATGCAATGTTGTTTTCATGTTTTCATAGATTAGTTTGTTTCTTTCACATTTTAGTTTTGTTTTGTAGCCATGCC
The DNA here is from genome assembly GCA_009831015.1 of Picea engelmannii. Lineage (NCBI taxonomy): Eukaryota > Viridiplantae > Streptophyta > Pinopsida > Pinales > Pinaceae > Picea > Picea engelmannii. Next base: position 782,605 of record ML777433.1, on the reverse strand, counting down.
TCTAATTTTTTTTTTGTAAGTGAGTGTGAGTATCTATATTACTAAGAAGGACTAATATACAAAAAAATGGAACTCCCTGGTCTGCCAAACAGAAAACCAGCCCAGGGGTTCTGAAGTTGCATTCTTTGAGATATCATAGTGGTATGGATGGACCACCACATTGGGAAATCGGTCTAGTACCGTCATATTCAGTTTTGACAAGCTAACCATAAGAGAACCAAAAAACACAAGACAACAATTAAGACCAACCCAATAATATTCCTGATCATTTGCTACCCGACACTAGTCCAAGATTACGAGATTCTTCTTTCCATATTTCGCCTTGTTCTTTCTCTCCTCCCTTTGGGCCACCGTGTGGGTCTTCCTAATCCAGGCTGGTGCTCCATTCCCATCAATAGGTGTGGTGTCCATATGATGGATGTAGCACAAGTATAAGTGGAATTGGGCAGCCATTCACTCCATCTTCTCCTTGTGATTCTTTTGGTCCTCTGTAATTCATTTTGTACTAGCGTCCAGGGTACTGAGGCGACTCAGGATTTATTTTAGCAATTTTTTCTGTGCCTTGGTACCTTTTCGGTTGGCCACTTTATTTTCTATGCTCACTTTTCCCATTAACATCTTTGTCCGCCAGGCCATCTCTATCGTTTTGTGGTAGAGTGTTTCCCTGGACTGCATGGTCCCTAGGTCCGTTATCTAGTATGCTTCCTGTATCAGTTCCTCCCAGGATTTGCCTTTGTATTTGGCAGTGATTTCCTTCTCCCATATGGTGATGGTCGCTTGACCCTTCGGTTCGACCAGTGCCTGCAAGGTGCCCTTGGTGTCTCGAGCTACTTGCTCCATCCTTGAAATTTTCCTATGGCTTATCGGATTTTCATCTATCTGGGTGTTTCTTTTGACGTGTGTTTTCTTCATATGCACCATCTTGGCTAGATTGTGGTGGTTATTTCCCCGAATTCTCCTCTCGTTCCTATCTAACCAGGGGTTCCTTCTTGTAGGACCATTGTTTTTATGGTGGCTTCTTCTGCTGCTCTTTGTCCAATTGCGACGATTCCTAGTGTTTCGCCTCTTATGGAAATTCTCCTGTTGCGGGCTCGTCCTTGAAATCATGGTATGCTCGTAGAGGTGGTCCTTCCCATTCTTTTTCTTTGTCTTGGTATGTGTGACCATGATGGTCTATCCACTATCCCTGCATCGGCCCTTACCCTTACTCGTTATGTAACCTAATTTTCTCTTCACCGTACATGTTCTTGGAAGGGGTGTGACCTTATTGGTGCATGGTAACATATTTTGTCCTACGTCACTCACGGCCTATTGAGTCCCATTTGTACTTTCCCCTGCCTTAACCCTGCATTTCTTCCTACTGATGTGACCTTGAGGTCATACCTCCATCTGTTGTGTGATCATATCCCGCATTGTCACTTGTAATTGGGTGTTGGCCATGAAGATTCTGCCTAGATTCATCGTTCCTGCCTATTGGCCTTGCACCACTCCTCTCGATGTGACCTTCCATACTTACACCTCCGTCATGGTCTTTTGTCACTAGTCGTGTGCAGTCTGTTTTGAATTTCCCGTTTGGGACGTTGCTCCAGGTGTTGTCTAACTCTGATCCTTCCTTACTAACCCCTTCATTAGTGATTCTATCTGCCAAACCATTCATTGACCTGCATACCCAATGCAACTCCAATGTGTTCATATTTTGCAGATGCTCCTGAATTGTTTGCAGGGAGTGTGCCAAGTGCTACTGTCTCTGAACTTTGCCCACTCTGGTGCCATTTTGGAGTCTCTTCACTGTGTTGATTACCAGAGTGGAGTCACCTTCCATGATTGTGTTTTTCATCCTTTCTCAGCTTAGGATCTCGAGTCTGATCTCCAGGGCTCCAAATTTTGTTGCGTTGTTAGTTGACATTCCCATACTCCCGGTGTACAGTCGGATTATGTTGCCACCACTATCCCTGATAACCCTACCCATTCCTGTCATGCCTGTATTTCCTTTTTCCACCCCGTCGAAATTCAACTTGAGTGACCTTGCTGGAGGGGGGTTCCAGTTGTGCTCACCTAGTCGGAGTTGCAGTGGTCATCCTGTTTGTGTAAAGTTGCGCCCGTCTTTTAGGAGAAAAACTTTTAGGACTCTGGAGTCCCATCCTATGAGTTGTGCATTCCAATTCTGGTAGTTGTGGCTCTGAACCGTTTCTCTTGTCATGGAGATTATTTTTTCCTTGATTTTCCCTTCTGGAAGTCTTTCATTCTTGAAGATGCATTGGTTCTGTTCTTTCCATATTGTCCATATGATCATCCCTGGAATGAGAGTCCAACAAATATTCACCTCTTCATTTTCATTGTAACTCTCATGCCAGTTGGTGATGGTTGCGTAGATGTTACCTTGGGTCCTATTGGACTATTTAAAAAGACTTGTCACCTAGTCCCAGATCTTTGTTGTGTAACTACATTCATCGAGGAGATGATTTGTTGTTTCTTCCTTGGTTTGACAGAGGTGGCATCGTGACGGACCTATGAAGCCCCTTTTCCTTAGGTTTTCCAAAGTTAGAATTCGGTTGTGAAGTACTAACCATTTGAAGATTTTTATTTTTGGTCACTGGGGAATGCTCTAGAGCTTATCCCATAGTTGTGTTGGGTATTCTTGGTCTTGGTCCCTGATATAATGTCGAGCTTCCTTCAAATTTAATTCCCTGCCATTTTTCCAGCCCCATCTTAATTGGTCTTCTTCATCCGAGACTGCAATTTTCCTTTTCCTCATTTCCTCCTCCACCTATTTTACGATGGTTGTGGTCCGATCACTGGTTTGGGAGTTGAAATTATCCCAGATTCTCCATTTGTTTCGATCTGTTTCTTGCTTCCAATAGTGGTGGACGTTGGCTTTGACTTGCGCGATCATGTCTTGTTGGAGCTCCTCCCTATCCGGATTTCCCATCTTGGGTTCTTGTTTCCAGGCATCCTTTTAGAATTTGGTTGTTTTACCATTCCTTACTTCCCAAAAACTGTTTGTTTGGACCCAGGTCTTGTTGCGCCAGGCTAGGTTCCAAATTGTTGATCCCTCCTTGGTGCCCATAAAACGAATTCGGTCCTGGTCGTTTATGTCCAGGGCATACTTGGCCTTCCAGAGGGTTTCCCATGGGGTGGAAGTTTCTTTCACCCATCGCCACCAGAGTTTCGCCCCATAGGCTTCATTGGTTACTTGTGGATCTTGTAGCCCCAGTCCTCCTTTTCATTTTGGCTTGAAAACCTTCTCCCAAGCCACCAGAGCCCATTTTTCTTCGTTTCCTCTCCTCGCCATAGGAATTCCCTTTGGATGGTCCTTATTTTTTGTATTATCCCTTTGGGGGTGAGAAATACCGACATCATATAGGTTGGAATTGCTTCCAGAACCATCTTGGTCAATACCAGTCTCCCCGCTAGGTTGAGGGATCTGTACGTCCAGTTTTTCACCCTCTCTGGTAGGTTGTTGATCACTCCTTCCCAAGTTTCCATTTTGTAAACTTTGTCTGTCAGGGGGACGCCCAAGTATTTAGCTGGGAGAGTTTTGTGGTCAAAGCCCAAGATGTTTGCCAGGTTCTATTGGATTGCAGGGTTGGTGTTGAAAAAGTAGATCATCGATTTGGAATGGTTGATCTCGGCTCCCTAGGTTTCCCCAAACTCTTCTAAGATCCTTTTGAACTTTTTTGCTTCCTTGACCATGGGTATGCAATGGAGTAAGGTATCATCCACGAATTGTTGGTGTGTGGAAGTAGGGAAGTTTTTGAAAGGTTTGAGGCCTGTAATTTATCCTGCTATTGTTGCGCTTTTTATGCTTCGACTGAGACCTTCCATCATCAGGATGAACAGGAAGTGGGAAAGCGGGTCTCCTTTTCTGATGCCTCTAGTAGGCCAGAAGGGCTTTGGTGGGGCTCCATTTATCAGGAGTGAGAAACTTGTCATTGAGACTAGGTTGATGATCCATCTGATCCAGTGTCGGGAGAACCCAAAGGCTTCTAGAGTCTTAACCATGTAGTGCCAGCTGATTTTGTCATAGGATTTTGCTAGGTCTAGTAGTATTATCATCCCCCCTCTCCTATGGAGTTTCAAGGTGTGTATTATCTCATGAGCATGGATGATGTTGTCCATGATTTTTCGTCCTTCCACAAAACCCGCATGTTCTTATGAAATCAATGTGGGTAGGAGGGGTTTCAATCTATTGGTTGTGACTTTAGAGATTATCTTGTAAACCACATTTCATAATTCTATGGGTCTGTAGCGGTCAGGGGTCCTTGCTTCATGTTCTTTGGGGATTAGAGTAATCATTGTGGAATTTAATGCTTTTAGGATGGAGGTCGACCATCTAGAGTCCTCCACCACCCTATAAACATCGTGTTTGACCACTTCCCAACAAGATTTGAAGAATTCCACTGTGAATCCATCTGGGCCTAGGGATTTCCCATTAGGCATCTCCTGGATTACTTGATCAATTTCCTCCTTAGTTATGGGTTTGTTTAGGTTGTTATTTTTTTCCTCGATCACTAGTCCGGGGATGTGTTTCATAATCCTATGGATGGCCTCCATTCGGTCTTTGTTGGGTTCTTGGGCTATCCCATGGAAGTGCCTTACCAAGGTATTCTCAATCTCCTTATGGGATTCTCGCTTGATCCCATCTTGATCCTTAATTTTTAGGATTTTGTTGTGGGCTCTTCTGGCAATGGTTGTTCTATGAAAAAAATTGGTGTTCCTCTCTCCTTCCTTTAGTCATTTGATTCAGGACTTTTGGCACCATAGAATTTATTCCTGTTGGCATCTTCCTTCTCATTCCTGGGTCATTTGGATCTCTTCCTTTTTTCGGTTCTCTGTGTATCCCTTCGCTATGGAAACTTCCTGGAGTCTTCTCATTATGTCTTCAATATTTTTCTTCTCTTGGTTTATGTTGCCAAAAATTTCCTTGCTCCACTCCCTGAGGTTATATTTGATGTACTTTAGTTTCTTATAGAGTTTTAACATCCATGTACCTTGCTTTGGTTGTTCCTCCTGCCACCACTGGTTGATGTTCTCCTTGAAGGTGGGGTGTTCAATCCAGAATTTCTCAAACTTGAAAGGTCTATTCCTCGGGGTGGTTGGGAAGTCTACTTCCAGTTGGATTGGCCAGTGATCAAAGCCCCCTTAGGGAAGGATGCTGCAATCTAAGGTTAACTCATACATAATGATGGATTCTGACACCAAGAATCTATCCAGTCTCATCGCAACCTGATGTTAGTTTCTCCATTTATTGTTCCAAGTGAAGTGTTTTTTATTGGTTCTGATGTCCACCATCTCCACTGTGTCTATGAATGTTGAGAATTCTTCCGCATCTCTATCCAACCTCCTTGTGTGTCCTTTTTTTTTTCTGCAAGCGATGTGATGATGTTGAAGTATCCTGCCATGATCCAGTGGAGGTTGCTGGAGTGGATTTTTAGGTCTTTTAGGTCTAGAAGCATTCTTCTCTTGTCCTCTAGCATCTGGGGTCCATACACATTAGTGCATAGGAGAATCTTTGTATTCCCAATGATTTGCATGTTAACCGAAAGTGTGTTCCTGGTAGCCTCGACTACTATTAGGTTCATCACTTGTGAGTTCCACAAGGTGAGGATCCCTCCTTCCATATGTTGTCCTTCGACAACCACCATCTGGTACTTGCTCCAATGTTTTTTTTCGATTGTTTCCATTCTGTCTATAATGCATTTTGTGTCTTGGATGAAACAGAGGTCTGGTTGTTCCTTCCTAAATCGATTTCTGAGAAGTCTCTGCTTTTGTGGGTTGTTTAGGCCTCTTATATTCCATGTTATAATCTTCATTTAAACATGTGGGGGGTAGTTGGGAAAGATATTTTTTATCTTACCTGATTTTATTAGCAGAACTCCTAGTTCCTGTAGGGATACGTTGTTTGATTTCCTACCTTTTTTCCTTCTCGTCTACTTGGGTGAGAGTTGCAGTTGTCCTTCTCCTGCTTTGACTCCTAGGTGTCCTATCTCCTCATGTGTGCGCTTGATCCCTCTGGATTTGGCTTCCTCCCTTAGGAGAAACAGGTATTGGATGTGATCTAGTTGATCCACTGGCACATTGTCAACGCCTTTCCTTTTCCATTGCTCCATTATGTTAAGGAGATCGATCCCTTTCCTTTCCACAATGTCTCTAAGATCATGATATTTTGTTCCTACCTCACTTGGATTCATTTCTGAGTCTCCATCTACCTCCTGCATGGGGGTGCGGGTATCTCTAGTTTCTCCATCCATAGGAGTTGCGATACCCCCCTATCCCTTGTATCCTCGTTGGTAGCTTGTTCCCTAGCTTCTTTAGCTTTTGTTTTTTCCTTTCTTCCTTCCTCCTCTTTGTTGTTCTTGTCTCGTCCTTCCGCTTTATTCCTGGTCTCTGGGTTGCTCCCTGTTGGGGTTTTACTTTGTTTCTTGTTAGCTCTGTTTCTGTGGTTTGGTTTTATAAACCCATCTTTGTCCTACTGTAGTTTGGTGTTCTCCACTTCTTTTTTTTTTTATGATCGAACATTCTCTAATTAGGTTCCCATGTTCGTAAGATATCCAACATTTGAAGGGGATCTGATCGTAGTCAATGTTTTGTATCCATTCCTTGTCCCTGGATTCGAGCTTTATGGGTTCTGGAGTGCCCCAAACACATCCATCTCTATGCATATTCTTACATAGAAGGTGCGTCATCCTTTTAGGGTTTCTTATGATGTCTTCATGTATTTTCCAAGTTTGTTTCCTATTGCTTCAAAGGTGGAGGGTAGCCAATAATCTAATGGTAATGACCAAAGTCTCAGCCATACATACACATTTTTGAAGGTTTCTTTTTCTGGGGAGAAGGTTTCCTTCCATGGTCTCATGTATAGTCCTGATGAGGCATGGAAGTATGCCCCNCCCCCCCCCCGCCCCTCAAAGATATTATCCCTATCTTCCAGGTTCATGGAAACTGTTGTAAAGAAACCTTTCGAGCCCAGGTGAAGATCCACTTCTCCGTTTGGCTTCCATTGATATTTAATCCAGTTGCACAACGTTATTTATGTTGACCACAACCCCATAAAATTGCATATTAGTGCATGCATCTTCATCTAGTCCCTGTAGAGTTACATTTTTGGATCGTCCAGTATTACCTTGGGTATCATTGTTGTCTTTGGTTTACATGGGTTGCGCCCTTCAGCCCCATTGGGGCTCGTTGTTTCTTGCACAACATTTTGAGGTTCTCTGGTTTCTTGCCCCATACTGTCGCCTTTCCTCTGGTTACTTTCTTGACTCTTATCCATTTCTGATCTCGAGGTGCTTGTCATTGGTGCCTTGAAAACTATGCCCTGTGGGCCTTTCCCTCTGTCTACTACTACCTGCTTGTATGATGGGTTTCAATTATCGCCCCCTTTGGTACTCATGTTGTCCTCTACTATGATCTCATCTACCAAACCCTAGCTTGATGTCTATATCATCCTCAATTTTTGCACAATATTATAGCCATGCCTCTACTTAAGAAAGTTATGATAGATAGATTTATAGTTATGTCCTTGAAGATTGTGTAGACTTGATTTCTAATCATCGCTATCTAAGGACAATGATAGTTAGAAACCTGAATATTTCCAAAATGATTAATTTTATAATTATTCTCAGGTGCTTGCACGAGTCACAAGGTGAATTACATGAAGAAACATGACTTCATCACTAAATGAGCCAATCTTTAGGATAGGTGGAAGGCAGAAGTCCCAGGTTTAAAATATAAAGGGGATATTCCAAAAACCTAAGCATGGAAAATCTATTAAAATCCCAATAGAAGACAATCACCACACCCCACAACCTTGTTAAGGGTCACATATTTCCCCTCATTACCAATTACAAAGGCTTAAAAATAGAAAATAAAAAAGGCAAGGAAAATAAGTTAAGTCAAACATGGGATATATGCTAATAACCTCTATTGGGGATATGGATTCCTAATAGATAGTAGAGTAAGGTTTGTGATATCATGGTGACTCTATCAGGGATATGTAAGCTTACTAACAGTAGAGCAACATCAAACATGGGATATGCTAATAACCTCTTTCAGGGATACAAATGCATGAATGATAGTAGAGCAAGTTCTATGATGTCATGGTGACTCCATCAGGGCTATAGATTATCATTTATAGTGGAGAAACACTTGAGGAAAATATATTATATGCTTGACAAATTTTACACACATGGAATCTAAAATAAGCCTTGGGATCATGATTGTAGCCTAGATTGTTGACACACACTAATAAATCTCATACTTATTTTTTATTTTGTGTAATTTTCTTGAGTTCTCCTTACTAGTTCATAAGAGCATTCATTAGCTTCATTATAAGGAGAATATTTGGAAATTTTACTTATATATTGATCCTTTGTTTTTATAAAATCAAGGTGAGTGTTGGTGCAATTATATGCATAATATATTACCGAACATAAATTATCAACCAGGATTCGTAATCAATAGAGTTGATGCACTATATGTACCGATAAAAAATAGGTTCCTATGTCTGTTTAGTATATCTTAGATAAGAAAACCATTTAGAAACCAACACACTTTTAAAAATAACAATCTTCACACAAATAAAAAGTTGTAAAGAAAAACTCATAAACAAGCAAAAGCTCTTACTCAGGTGATGGACATGTTCATTGATGGCTCATGAAAAGAAAAGATGAACTTTGATTCTATCTTCTGGAGAAACTAAACTAACAACCATTAACACTTTGCGCATTCACAACATTCCATTATAGGTGCATGTAGGGTGAGAGATGGAGGTCTTGACTGTGCATGTGTTAGCAAGGTCTAATCTAATCAATTTTGGAAAAGAAAGCTAAGTGTAATGAGATTCTCCATTAAATCTCATGTATGGTGAAAGATGGAGATCCAATTATCCATGCATTCCACACTTTGCAACAAATTATAATAGTGAAATCAAAACGAAATAACATGAAATCAAAATAACAGGTACATGAAATGAAAATCTACACTAACAATTTACAATGAGCTTACCAAGTTGGATCGGTGGCCCTTGTCGATGCCAACATGGAATCTTTTAGATTAGAATATGCTAACTTCTAAGAGACAAAAGATCATTGAATTCAAACTTGCATTAATCTTCAACAAGTAGGTTTACAAAAAGATTCGTTTCATGAATCAAATCTACATCATAACAATTCTCCCTCCCCTCATGAAGAGATGGAACTCTCTTTTATACATGAGAGCTTTGCAAAGAATATAAGAATCTCATAATTACAGATCCACTTTTCTCTCAACCAATTTCCCATTATTGCAAAATATAATCCCTTCAAATCCTCACACATATCTCTCATATATCTTGGATAAGATATGACAACTGAATCTCCATGATCTTCTCCTTGGAATAGGCTTTGAATAACTATCTCCTTGAAATGGTGGAGGAGATATTCGAGAATTATTTTTGAATTAATCCTTCACATATTCCTACACATGACAAAGCTCACACATGTTTGAGATATATATGAAAACATGCCAATTTTCTAATATTTAATCACAAATCCCCTTTTAATACTAAAATAAATTATATGGAAAATAATAAGGTTAAACCCATATTTAATTATGAAAATGGTATCATGAAAGGTTAATGGGGCGATGAAATGTGAAGAATGATGAAGGGAAAGGTGGATGAAAATACAACATTTTTGAGTCCCAACATACCCCCCCACTGAACTTGTTGCATCTCTGCATGCAACTGTGCATGGATCTTCTCAAGAAATTTTGGCATCCGAATTTCAGCTTTGAGTGATGATAATGAATATTTCTAGGATGGGATTTACATGAGTAACAACTGACATTTTCTTATGGTTGGTTCTTGTGTGACAACCATGAATATAAAGAATGTTGGTTCTTGTGTAAACAACATTCATTTCGTTATTTGTTCTCTTGTTGTTATGATAATAATTTACCCATATAATTTCTGGAAAAAATAAGCTATCAATGTGTATAAGGAAACATCATTGAGTATAAGAAAGCCCTTTTGCATATTTGTGAATCACGCTAATATGTATATCAATTCTTATAAAGCAAAGTGCAACAAAGTATCGTTGGAAGAAAAAAAAATGTTGGTAAATGGTAAATGAGACGAAAAATGGAATGGTAGTGGAAAAATGGAGTGATGATAGTGAATATAGTCCCCCCCCCCCAACTGAATTGGTTGCATGTCCTCATGCAACATGGCATGATTCATAGAAGTGAAAAGGAAAGGGAGCATGGTGAGGGATTTTTCCAAATTCATTCATTGCTAGTAGTTGAGGAATTACATGATTAAAGTTTAGAAAATAACAAACCTCCACTTACCCAAAATGTTGATGAACTATGCAATAGGAATATGGCTGATGCGGCTGCTGGAGCATGGAAGATGTCACTGCTGCAGGATCATGTGAAAGGTGAATTCTACTGTAGTTGCAACTGATGTAACTACTAGATCAGAGAATGTGAAGTGGAGGAATATGAACTGCTGTTGATGAATCATGGAAAAGAGGAAGTATGAAATTGGAGTTGTGGTACTCTCATATGGCTGGAAAAATTTTGTTGCAACTGTTGATGGAGTCATGGAAAAATGTATAGTCTTCACCCACTTCTAAAACCGATGGTACAATTCTAGTCATGCAAATGAATGTGTCGATGTCAAGCATGAAGAGAAGTCATTGGATTACCGACCATTGATGAATGTCGTTAACCAATGCGAGACAAATTCACCATTGATTTCAATGAGTGCCAAGGTACCCAAGTACATCTTGTGAAGTGCGAATGAATGAGCTGATGTCGAGCCACTTGAAAGATATGACGATCAAGGGACAATGATGTATTCCCATGATTGTGAGCAAAAGAACTTGCCATTAAGGCATGCAAGCCTCCAGGTACTCCAAAGGAACTCTAGTCTATATCCCAAATAAGGTGCTGAGGTTGATGGGGCAAGACTTGTTGAAAGGTGGGCCTTAAGGAATCCCACATCAATCAACGTGAGTTTTGATAAAAAGATTGGTAGGACTATAGGAAAGATCTTAGTAAAAACAATGTTTATGGAAAGGCAATGTAGTCATGGAAAGGGAGATGGATAGTTTTATTGACAAGGAAAAAATGAACTGAAAAAAGATAAAGAGATGTATGCGACTTAGAAAGATAGGCGTGTGCGAAGTCATGAAGGATAAGCTGATGGAAAGTGGACTTCTGCATGGACGACTAATGTGTGTTTGAAGGAGAAATGGGGGGTAAACATTCATGACGCAATTGGGTTTATGAAAGGTTTCTGTATAACAACAAACATCATGATGTTTATGATAAGTAACAATTCCTTCAAGCATGTTTTTCGGATAAAAAATTTGATTCTTGAAAATCAGTATGGCATGGAATGCGAGCATCTTCATTCCTGCAATCAAACTTAGTACTAATCATGCAATCAAACTTGTGATATCATCATAAAAGATAAAATGCAAGATTAAGTACGAATGCGGCAAATTAAAGAGATAAAAAGTGTGTTTTACCTGTTGTCGTTGTGAGCTTATTCCATTGTTGATTGTTTGCTTAGCATAAAATCACAAAAACATGTTTCGATATTATTTTCAAGAATTATAAAAGGTCCATTTGCAAATTTTGGAGTTTTCCAATGTTTCGATTTTTATAATTTGTTTTTATTATTGTAATTTTTCTTTTTTTTATGGTTTTCTTATATATATATATATATATATATATATATAGGAATTTTATTTTATTGGCTTTGTTTTCTTTAAGTTTTATTTTAGCTAGTTTATATATATATATATATATATATAAAAAGTTTATTATGTTTAATGATTTTTTGTTTATTTAAACAAAAAATTAAAAATAAACAACTATACATGTCCCTATTAATTGTTTTGCTATTAAAATGAAAATAAAAAATAAACAACTATACAAAAAAAAAATAAAAAAAAATAAACAATAAAAACTGAAAGGCATCCAATTGATTAAATCCAAAACGCATCCATATGCATATCATGGAAATCTTAAAATGAAACTCTTACCTTCTGGAAATATGCAACGATAAAGTTGCTAGCTGGCTGATCGGCTAGCACGAGGCGTTTCCATTTGATTATTGTGTACATAGGTAACCATGCACGACTTGCTTTTCCAGAAATCGGTGCTCAGTTGAATGAGATGAATCTCCAATAAACATGAGATAGGATATCTCTCAAACTCATGTTTTCCAAGGGAAGCCTTCAAGAAATTGGCTTTCACAATTCCCACAATGCCCTTCAATTCACTGCTCATGTTTGATCTCCAAAACAAAACGATTAGTCGATTCTTGTGATGCAGATTAAATCCTATGATATTTACAAGTAGTGCTTCTTTCAGGAATCTGAGTTTGGCTGCCACGGAGGGATTCCCATTCATTCTATCTACTTTAGGCAGATTGCAGAACCGGTTCTGCATCCGATCCAGAATTTGCTTGCCATATATCGATTTCGTGGCATAATTATATCGTTTTCAACAGTTGGTAGAAGATTTTTAATGGGATCTAAAGGTTCAGCATCCTTTGTTGTCTTTTATGTCTTTGTATGAGTCTACATGCGCGTAACCACAACCCGTATTAGATTGGTCAACAGTACATTCAAACACCCAGATAATGTTGCAACAAGAAGAGAATAAAGCATTCCAATTGACCCATCTCCTGCACCCTTTTTCTTATGCAAGCTCAACCATCAAAACGTCGATGAACTGGTAAACACAGGAGCACTCAGCAGAATCATAGATCTCCATTATCTTCTATCGATCACGTGGAGAGTAGCCCAACACAACCATTGTGAGGAGATTGCAGATATACGTGGAGGGGGTGAAAAACCGGCCAATCAAGAACAAGCCTGAGGCCGATCTCAAAAATGAAAGGGGCGGGAATAATTCTACGTCTGCAACACCTCTGGATGAAGCAAACCCTAGAAACTTCTGCAATTATATAATGCTCATTGCGCAGTCCGTTGGATCATCTCCACTGAGGCCCCTATGGCTCCTTTTCTATATGAAAGGAAGTGGGGTGAAGGGTAGCTTGGCGAAAGACATCATTGGTGCTCAAAGGGTATGGAACAGAAGTTTTTTCCATTCTTTATGAAGGTAGTCAAAGAAAATTCCCACTATGAAACTCAAAGGTGTGTCACATGGGCGAGTAGGAAAGGATGCAATCTCTTTCAGGCAGCACAACTCAGGTGTACATGTATCATTGTTAAATCCTACTACAAAGAAGGAATATCCATCCAAATTCTAGGACTGGAATGTACAAAAATTTATTACTATTATTTTTCATTATTTCTTATTTATTTATTTATTTCTTCCTTTTATTTATTTATTTATTTTAATAATCCTAATGCACCTAATGTTTTATTTTCATTTGCATTCAAGGATGCCCAAATTTGTTTTATTTTTATTTGTAATCAAGGATGCTCAAATTTATTTTTTCTTTTATTATTATTATTATTATTATTTCGTTTTATGTTATGAAAAAAAAAAAAATAGAAGAACTTAAAAAAAAAAAAATACTTTGCAAACTTATCGAAAATGTATGCGCAAATGGAACAATTGTAGACCAAAAATAGATTATGAAATTTTTATGTAATCGTCAACAATTAAAATTTTTTCTGAAATTAATTGTACTTATCCTATTTTTTGATCCTCGCGATCGCATGAAGCGCGGAGGAGAGCATACTTATTCTAAAATAAATAAAAAATTGAAAATAACGTCCTACCTATATTATGCTAATTAAAAATTAAATATGAGTTATGTGTAGTCAAATATACAATGTAACCATAAGCGCAACAATAATAAGAATATGTTCAGTGTGAGTTTTGCAATTGACAATCGAAAATATACATAAATGTGCGAAATTAAGTGTTGAAACTATAAATTAACAAAATAAAAAGAAAAACTAAATGGATCTAACCTGGTACCTACTTGAAACCATTGTTCGATAATTCTTTCGTAGGCATATTTTTCACTCCTCAGATCATGTTGCAACTCCTCGTTATCCCCCCCGATCTCCTGCTCGCATAATTGTTCGTCATCAGATGTCCAGGGTTCCTTGTATGTTGTTTCTTTGTTTGCCTCTAGAGGAGTAATTAAACTTTAAGTTGTTGTCAAGATCTCCTCTTCCAGAGAAGAGGTGATCCTGACTTTTGCTAGGATCTAAGTGAGTTGTTCCAAGCTTATACTCATAGTTAAACCATATTGAAAAAGGAGAATGATTCATCATCAAATATTTGAATTTTAAAACTAAGAAATTAAAACTATTTGTAAAAATAAAACACACCAAAATTGAACTCCTTTCATTACTGGGACCCTACTATCACCAGGTTATTGGTTCGCAAAAGTTAGCTCATCATAAATAAAAACTAATTTTTCATAAATAAAAACATGTTTTTGCATAAGATAAGGAGAAACACACTTTTGCATAAAAGGGAGAGGACAACCTAACTTTGGAGCAACCCCACTAAAGTGGATACAAAGGTTCTTACCTCTCATCTTACCATCTTCTCTCTGCCTTTAGGTCATTCATAAAACCAATCCAAAATCATTAAAGAAATCTAATTCAAATGCTACCTATTACCGTTTACAACTCCCCGACAATGGTGCCAAAATGTTGGTGCAATTATATGCATAATATATTACCAAACATAAATTATCAACCGTGATTCATAATCAGTAGAGTTGATGCACGATATGTGTCGATAACAAATAGGTTCCTATGTCTATTTAGTATAGCTTATATAAAAAAACCATTTAGAAACCAACACACTTTTAAAAATAACAATCTTCACACAATTCAAAAGCTAGAAAGAAAAACTCATAAACAAGCAAAATCTCTTGCTCAAGTGATGGAAATGTTCATTGATGGCTCATGAAAAGAAAAGATAAACTTTGATTCTATCTTCTGGAGAAACTAAACTAACAACCGTTAACACTTTGCGCATTCACAACATTCCATTATAGGTGCATGTAGGGTGAGAGATGGAGGTCTGGATTGTGCATGTGTTAGCAAGGTGTAATATAATCAATTTTGGAAAAGAAAGCTAAGTGTAATGAGATTCTCCATTAAAGCTCATGTATGATGAAATATGGAGATCCAACTATCCCTCTATTCCACACTTTGCAACAAATTCGAATAGTGAAATCAAAATAAAATAACATGAAATGAAAATATACACTAACAATTTACAATGAGCTTAACAAGTTGGATTGGTGGCCCTTGTTGATGCCAACATGGAAGATTTTAGATCAGCAAATGCTAACTTCTAAGAGACACAAGATCATTGAATTCAAACTTGCATTAATCTTCAACAAGTAGGTTTACAAAAAGAGTCGTTTCATGAATCAAATCTACATCATAACAATTATCCCTCCTCTCATGAAGAGAGGGCACTCTCTTTTATACATGAGAGCTTTGAAAAGAAGATAAGCATGTCATAATTACAGATCCACTTTTTTGTCAACCAATTTCCCATTATTACAAAATATAATCCCTTCAAATCCTAACACATATCTCTCATATATCTTGGATAAGATATGACAACCAAATCTCCATGATCTTCTCCTTGGAATAGGCTTTGAATAACTATCTCCTTGAAATGGTGGATGAGATATTTGAGAAGTCTTTTTGAAATAATCCTTCACATATTCATACACATGACAAAGCTCACACATTTTTGAGATATATATGAAAACATGTCAATTTTCTAATATTTAATCACAAATTCCCTTTTAATACTAAAATAAATGATTTGGAAAATAATAAAGTTAAACCCATATTTAATTATGAAAATGGTATCAAGAAAGGTTAATGGGGCGATGAAATGTGAAGAATGATGAAGGGAAAGGTGGATGAAAATACAACATTTCCGAGTCCCAACAGTGAGTTTTCTTTCACCTTGTGTTTATTGCTTGGTGATGCTTATCAAATAAATCTTAGGTATGTCTAGTGTGCCATCATACGTTGACCCCTAAAGAGACCATATGCCCTTTGGCATGAGTACCCCCTTTTTTTATGATTCATTGATTTCATTAGATGCCTTTCTTTTTTCATGAGAGCTAGTGGTACTTTGTTGGATGATTCACTTATGGTGGTTTATTGTGTCCTTGATATTTACTTTGGAGTGAATTTAACTTACCCTTTTCTTGCATAACTCTACTACCATGATGAATGAATCTTGAGTTGCACATATACTCTTGGATTGTTATTTGAATTTGGATATCAAGAATCAGGGAAAATTTTAAGGATGAAAATTTATCTTAAAGTGTAAAGACCTTGGTGAATCTTATTAGTCCTTATTATGCAAGTTGTAAAATATTTGGTGATATTTATGTAAAAACAATCAAATTTCTAAGGATTTTATATAGTTTCTATAAAAATTTGATGATTTTTTAAGGTTAAATAATTTTATCCTATAGAATTTGGGTGAATCATTTTTATAAAAAATGGAATTTTGCAAATCGTTTTTTGGGGAAAAGCATGGAAAACTAGCCCATGGATGAAATTTAACCCCTAAAATTTTCCTTGTCAAGCATCATTTGCACATCACACCAACATAAATTTCAATCTATGTCAAACAATTAATGCACACAATTATAGGCATTTAATACACATATACTTGGTAATAAATATATATTGATATTAGCATTAAAAATTCACTTAAAAAAGGTAGCTTGTCATGAATACATTTAATACTTAAATGAGGATAATAATAAATACATTTATTCATTAATTTACAATTAAAATGTGCACAAAATGTGCACATGTTTGACTTATTTGGGCAAAAGAGATATGAAAGGATGTCTTTTGAGTTTCTCAGTGCTTTTCTATCTCGCCCAAATCTTATTGTTTCGTTATATTTATTTCCTTATGAACTTTTGGCATTGCTATAGCCCTGAAGTTTAATGACCATACCTTAGTGCTAAGAGCTTGTTTCTCTTGCATGTTGTTGAAAGCATAGTTGGGAGGTCATTTTCTCTTGTAGGTTGAGAAAAATGGAACTTGGAGCTAATGTGCATGACATGAAGGGATCCATAGATATTTTAAAATCGCAAGGGTGGGTTTTTATGGGCTTTGACAACAATGGCTTCCTCATGAAATGCATATTACCTTCAGGAATAGTTTTGGGTGCATATAGGTAGACTTAAGGTTCAATAATTATAAGCATTGACAACAAGGCTAAATATCATATTTCTCTAGGAGAAAATGTTTCTTAGGATATTGATACCAAGATTTTCATAAAATTTTAACCCATTTTGAGTAATTTGGATGTTTTGACACAAATATCGGAGTAATTTATTTGAACCATCCAACAATTAAATCAATATTTTTTCACAAGAGAAAGTGACCAGAAAATTGAAATGTGTCTTCTCACCGAATTTCAACTAATTCTAAGTAGTTTTGGTTTTGGGCACAATTTCCAATGTGTCATTTCAAGCCATACACAAGTGAAATCTCATTGTTCCTTAGAAGATAAAAGTGTTCATAACTTTATGGTTTATATTCTCCCCAATTTTTATTTAATTTTGTGCATTTTTATGTTTTGTTTGTTTTTAGGATCCCCGAGGCATCATGGGACTTGTTTGAAGAATTTGAATGATGGTTGGGCATGGAAAAACAATGGTGAATGATGTAATGTTCCAAATGATTAAATTATCATAATATAATAGAAGTACACACCATGTAAAAAATGTGAGTGTGGAGCACAACTCCAATATAGATGAATTACACAATAACTCCTTAAAGAATAGGAGAACCTCCTCCACATAACCAAATACATTCATACATAACCCTTCACATGTCCAAATAATAAATACATGATCTCTATATATACCTATTCACACTTGCACATGAGGCCCCTTTACTACTAGGCTGACCCCATTACTTATATTTACACATTACATGTACATTTAGGCCCATATATGCCCCATCTTGGGGTCATATCATCTACATTTAGTCCTATGTATGCTCTCCTTGGGTCATAACATAGTTCCCTCCTTAAAAAATATTTTTCCTCAAAGCTTTGTAATTAAAGGCTTCATATGTGATGAAACCAAGTAATATGATTCTCTTATGTTCTTGTTTTTTTCATTCCATTGATGATGATCTGTCCATCCAAAATCAATTATTTTCGATCTTAATAATTGGTGTCTAGTTGTTGCATACTTTTATTTTCTTTGATTCCATGTATTTTTGTTGTAACTTGTCAAATTTTTAGTGGTTTTTGGTCTTTGATAATAGCTTTTTGAAGAGTGGTTTTGTGATTCCTTGTTCCGTGAATATTGACAAGTATTCCATCTTCTTTCTTCATAATGTTGATATCGACCTTCTTGTCTTCCTTGAAATGATTCTTGGTAATGAGGGTGTCAATATGGTTCCAATTTTGATAGTTTTTCTTCACTATGCATGTGTATTTCATCTATATTCTTTTCAAAGACAATGGAATCCTCTATCTTCCTTACTTTCTCTTTGATTGTTCTAGCCTTGGAGATAATGCCATCATATTTGGCATGTACATCCTCTAGATGAAGTTCAACTTCTTCAACTATCTTCTAGTGACCTTATTGAATCTTGTCTTCTTTCTCCCTTTAAAGCTACAATGTTATGCCATTTATCAAATTTCGGCGTCCTTCTTCAATTCCAGATTGCATTTCTAATTTTACGTCATCAATATTTAGGGATTCCTCAACCTTGTTGAAAATTTCCTCGTCAAGTCTTTTGGTAGATTCTTCATCCAAGATCTTCATTTCTTCTTGATTTTGATAATTCTTCTTTTCTTTTTTCAATCTCTTAACCTCATCCAGTAATTTTTTATCATGGCTTCGTAATCTACATATCTCTTCATATTTCTTTTTCAAGTCTTCCCTTGACTCATATTTTTCCCACTTTCATTCGCTAGTATTTTCTTGTTTTAATTTTTGAACTTCTTTAACTAGTTCTTCATTAAGAAATGGTATCTTAGATAGCTCATCACCTGTAACAACCTTCCTAGCTAAGGACATCTACTCAGTCAATCGGTGAAATTTTTTTTTGTTAAAGTGTGTGCGCGTGTGTAGAAGAACAACCCTCTTGACTCTACGTCAACACTCGAACCAACAGGACGCTAGTAAGGCGAACACAATCAAGACGACCCGACATATCATAGCGACAACAAGAAGCAAACGGCCCCGAACCAGAGGCGGTCAACTAACGGCTGTAGGTAGAGACAGACACCAGGGGTTAGGCACAGTACTGTCACAGAATGAAGGAATCCGACAGTAGAGTCGCAGTAGTGGAACTGTGCCTTTAAATAGCCCGAGACTACTGATACGGCTCAGAATGTG
>ML777433.1:743819-758615 GCA_009831015.1 Picea engelmannii | reverse complement strand
GCCCCCGCCTTATTGCGCGCCCCTTAGAATCATCGTGAGCGACTGTCGTAGTCGGCCCTCACGGCATCGTGGGTCCTCTCGAACTAGGTAATCGTTAACCTACAGTTCGAGCCACGGCGGGAGTGCTAGCAGGCGGTGGCAGGTCTGTTGTCCACCCCTCTCCCTTAACCTCTCTGCAATTGTGTGTGGCCCCTTTACTCCATATGTGAGTCAAGTCGGCAAGCTATCGTCAGCCTGCATCACCAATAATCATGTCAGAAATGTCAACATCAAATCATCAATCAAATGAAACATCACAATAAACATATCAACCCAAAAGCACACTCCCTGACTCAGTCCGGAGTCCAAGGGGGTTCTGCCGATGCCTCTGCATCCTCAAGGTCAAAACCCTACACACTCAATAAAACTGAGTCAATAGCACCTGTCTACATCAAATAGTAACACATCACGTCATCTGTCAATCACATCATGCTCAAATATAAAAGGTCTAACATAAAAAGGGTCCAGATCACTTGCGAGCAAGTGTCCTCAAATAATAAGTGCTCTTAGTACGCCAGAGTGGGATGTTACATCACCCTTCTTTTTTATCTCTTCTTTTTATTATTTTAAATCATCTTTAATTTTATGCATCTCCTCCATTATTGTATCCTTGATCTATTTATTTAAGAAGAGTTTTTCAAATTCTTCCCATGTACAGTTCCATCTAGTATCCTGATCAATACTCATCCACCACTTCCAAGTTTCACCACCAAAATAATATCTTTCATTTGAAGGAGTCATATCATATTCCCTTTACATCATCAACCTTTCCATAGGATTTATTTCATCTTTATCTTCATCTCCTGTAAATTTAGGTATTGTCATTGATTCTTAACTGAGGTCTAACACAATCCTCAACTTCCAACCTCAGTATATTAAGGATAATGATATAAAATAGTTATAATCCTTTCTCCAATATAATATTATATGTTTTCTCTTTCCAATGGTTTTTGAATAAGCTCATTCAGACATCCCAATCAAAAGTTAAGATAGTTTTAAGTGAACATACCTTTGAAACCCTGATTTGGATTATGTCCTCCTGGTTGAATTTCCTTCTGGTGTATTTATGAAATTTCAGCCCCTATGAGTTTAAAATTGTGACCTGTAGTAATATGAAATGTATTCTCTGCAATTCCAAAGGTTTGACAAAAAATGGGTGTTCCAAATGAAAGTTATGGTAACTTTCCCAAACCTCATTGAATTGTGTCCTATTTTGGAGAACAAATTTGTACAACATTCCACGAGTCCAATATTTGATATCTAATTCTGAAACTCACATAAAAAATACTACGACCTGTACTCTTTCCAATTAAATTGGTCTCATGTAATTTTAATCCTCTATGAAGAAGTTATGATTTTTTTACCTGGAACACTTGATTGAGACTAGTTATAGGACTAGTCAAAAACCCTATCTTCCACAGGGTGTATCTCCAAAATTACAACTGAACTTCATACCACAAATACTTTGATATGTCTTCTAACCAGCCTCCAAGTTTATCTTTCTGAAGTGGCCCCAAAAAAGTGTTATATCCAAACTTCCAAGATCACTTTCTTAGGGAAGCAAAACTCTAGGATCGATGCTCTGATACCAAATGTAATGTTCCAAATGATTAAATTATCAGAATAGAATATAATTACACACCATGTACATAATTTGAGTTTGGAGCACAACTCCAAGATATATAAGTTACATAATAACTCCTTAAATAATGGGAGAACCTCCTCCACATAACCGAATAACTTCATACATCACCCTTCACATGTCCCAACAATGAAGACATTATCTCTATATATACCTATTCACACTTGCACATGAGGCCCCTTTACTACTAGGTTGACCCCATTACATATATATTTACACATTACATGTACATTTAGTCCCATATATGCCCCCCACTTAGGGTCATATCATCTATATTTAGCCCTCTATATGCTCCCCTTGGGTCATAACAAATGAGTTGCTACAACCTAAAATTATTTTTCATTTTTGAAATAAGCATAAGTATGAAATATTACACATGGCACTTTGTTTAATTTATTAAATGTTGATTTTAAAGGCAAAGATATTCTAGGCTTGAGTTTTCATTAAAAAACCTCATTGTTGCCATACAAGTTTCATCGAAACTTCTATGTTCTAATTTTGTTGGTTTGGAAGATTACTTCATTTACAAGAAGCTTTGATAGATTCAATGGAAGGTTGATATTGAGTTGTTTCCATAGTTTTACTTGTTGAATGTTTTATAATCCTTTGTTTTAAGTTTTGTTCTTAAAAAAAAAAATCATTGAAAAGATTATATGTTGGAACGAGATTGGTAGTTATAGGTATATATTTGTTTATAATCTTATTATTTTCATTTAATGATGGGGGGATTTTAATTCATTGGAAATGATTTGAAATCCATGAGTGTAATAATTTCAATACCCAATAACTGTGTAAGCAACCAGACATACATGGTAAGAGGTTCATGGTTTTGCTTCTTTGGATCAAGTAAATTCCTCTCTCATATGCCTTTTATATTAAATGTATTCTTTTTATTTTCTAATGCTTGTCCTTTGTTTTAATGAATTTTATCATGTGTGAGCCAACAACATCTTGGAAGCATAATGCAATCCTCTTGGGATTCCAAGACTGTTTTTGCCATAAAATTGCACTAGAATGGATTTGTTATATATAAGGGAATTTGTTTCATTCCTCTTCGATTTAAACTCATGAAAGATAAGAATTTATGGGTTTCCATGTTTTTTTTAATTAACATACCAATTTATTTTAATTCTAACACATGTATTAACGATAATTTATAGTCACTAGTTATTGAGTTCATTTTGCATATGATTTATTATGTGCAATAGATATATTGCTTACACTTTATTATGAAATACAAGATAAATTTGACCTCTCATTTTCATTCCTCCCTCATTTAATTTTATTCTTATTCACTATAAATTATTCTAAAACAAAGGAGTGTTATTCTAAAACTAGAAAGCTTTCGCTTGTTGCTTTGGGATTTAAGGTTTAAACTTCTCCTTTAATTTTAATGGCAATCATTGTCATCTCTTGTCTTTTCCTTCTCATATCTTGGTCACTCTTCAAAATTTATTTTAAAACTTGAAAATGTTTTAGTACCTTTAATGGAGGGGTTGTGTATGTACAATAATGTAGCAAATGATTGAATAAAGGAAGAAAAATGGAGGAAATCTTGGTGCTATAGATTCTTTCATAATTAAAATTTTTTTGCTTTCAGTATATTTTAGAATTGCACATAGCTCAATAAAAGTGCACACAAATGAAAATACAAATATTGCCTTAACAAATTGTAATATTTCAAGTTGGATGAAGTATTCAATCTTATCTTTCCAAAATAAAAGTGTTGGAGTATTGAACTTGTGACTTTGAAAGTTAAAGCAAAGCCTTAATGGTAGTGCACTAACCAACTAATCCAACACCTCACTCTAAAAGTGAAGTGTCAGCTTAGCGTTATAGTACCAGGGCCCATAACCCCCAAGTGTTGCACAACAACATGTACACACACACACCTAGAAACAATAACAAAGATAGGTTGACCTCCTCTAAAAGTGAAGTGTCAACTTAGCCTTATAGTACCAGGGCCCAAAACTAGCAAGTGTCACACAACAAATAGTACACATGCACCTAGAAACAATGACCTATATAGGTTGATGTGCCTCGAGTATTGAACTTGTGACTTTGAAAGTTAACGCAAAGACTTAATGGTGGTGCACTAACCAACCGAGCTAACACCTCACTATAAAAGTGAAGTGTTGGCTTAGCCTTATAGTAATAGGGCCTAGAACCCCCAAGTGTCACATAACAATTGGTACACATGCACCCAAAAACAACGTCCTAGATAGGATGACCTCCCTGAGTACTGAACTTATGACTTTCAAAGTTAAAGAAAATACTTAATGGCGGTGCACTAACCAACTAAGCCAACACCTCACTCTAAAAGTGAAGTGATGGCTTAGCCTTATTGTACCAGAGTCTAGAACTCCCAAGTGTCACGCAACAACCAATGCACATGCACCTAGAAACAATGACCTAGACAAGCCGACCAACCCAGAGTATTGAACTTGTGAATTTGAAAGTTAAATAAAATATTTAATGTCGGTGAACTAACCAACTAATCCAACACCTCACTCTAAAAGTGAAGTGTTGGCTTATCCCTACAGTACCAAGGCCTAGAACCCCCATGCTCCACACAACAACCAATACACACACACCTAGAAACAATTACCTACACAGGTCGACCTACCCTGAGTATTAAACTTGTGACTTTGGAAGTTAGAGAAAAGACTTAATGGTGGTGCACTAACCAACTAAAACAACACCTAAATCTAAAATTGAAGTGTTGACTTAGATTTATAGTACTAGGGCCCAGAACCCCCAAGTGTCGCACAACAACCAGTACACATGTACCCATAAACAAAAACCTAGATAGGTCAACCTACCCCAAGTATTGAACTTGTGACTTTGAAAGTCAAAGAAAATCCTTAATGGCAGTGCACTAACCAACTAAGCCAACACCTCACTCTAAAAGTGAAGTGTTGACTTAGAATTATGGTACCATGGCCTAGATCAACCCCCAAGTGTCGCACAACAACCAGTACACAGGAACCCAGAAACAATGACCTATGCAAAAGCATGGATGCTGCATCAAAATATTTGTCTTTAAGTGTCAATGGTCAAATATCACTTTATAGGAGCATGCATATTTATAGTATTGATTTTTATTGAATACCTATTATTCACAAGCTAAATGTTTGTTTGAATAGTCAAACTAGAAAGTTACAAATGTAGTAAGACAAAACTCTTGGAGAGCCAAGAGCTTTGAGGAGATGAAAAATCTCTTTGGAAGTTGAAGATTCTTGTGGTTGATCAAGAGTTGGAAAATTAGAAGATCATGAGAAATAGTCTTATATTATAAATAGAACATTTATTCTCAAGAAAAGGGTTTCTTTTTATTCATTGAAATCTATCTTCTTGTTGAAGAGAGGCATATGTTAGACATGGTAAATAAAAGCTAGGGCATTGAAGTAATAATAGACTATTCCCTTTATATATGTGTCTTATGCTCTTGTAAGTTTTTGTAGTTGTATCATGTGGACTATTTTCTTATGCAATTGCATTGATTTATTGTCTTTCATATTACTAACTTTGGTCTTGAAATAGGGAGCATCATTGTGGTGATGAGATATTTTTCAATACATTGAACTTCTGATCAATCATAACTTTAATAGCAAACTATTATCTCTTTAGTTTTTATGTTTAATCATGTTTCATTTCCATCTTGGTTGATTGATAGTGAAAGTTTCCAAGGCTTTGAACTATTTCACTTCTTGGCAAGTTCCATATTTACACCAAACAACTATTATGGACTATTCTGACTGTCGTCTTTTATTTATCATGTTCCATTTCCAACACTTTGTTCTGTGTTCCTAGTATTAGGATTTAGTTAGTTGCAACTTGCATTCTTTAATTTTTGCATTTGTTGCATTTCATTTTCCATATTCATCCCATCTTCATTCTTACTTTTGTAATTTAGATTAGATAGACTATTTTTCAATTTCATTTCTACATTTAGATTAGAGAGTTTAAAATAACATTTTACATCACATATGGCAACTTGGTCATAATCGAAGGGATTTCGATTTCAACGAAGAAAGTTATAATTTTGGCCTTTCAATGCATAAAATTTTGTGGTTAACAAGGATCATTTTCCCACAACAACAACCATCTACCATGACCTCGGGCTCCAACATCAACAATTATCTAGAGTATCTCCCCCATGCCATACTCCATGTCAGATGATTTGATTATCTCCCACACTAACTGTGCCAAATACTTTGCTCCAATAATATCAAATTGCCCACCATGAAAAATATATTTATACTCCTAAAACATAGTTTGGAAGTTGCAAAACTCTCCTATAGCACTTTCATCCAGTGCATCTACTGCAACTCCTACAGTAGATTCTCACATGGCTAAAAATTAAAACAAATCGTAGCAATACACATGTGCTAGGTAGTATTCCTCCATTCCCTTTGATAGTCTAACACCATCAACACTTTCAATTTCTACATATATCTTTCCCACATCATGAGCTCCAACAAACACTTTGTGATGGAATTTCTAGGCCCAAACCCATAGATAGGAAACTTCCAAATCAATGGTTTCTCTATAAGCCTCCAACAAGGCTATCCAAGGATCTTATTGGAAAATGAATCGATTGAAACTCAAGTCTTACAGGTCATCTAGATCTCTTCATAATCTAGTCAGGCTCAATTATACCTCTCTAGAGGGTTTCTCTATCTCTCATCTGCTCTAATAACCTTGAAGCTTGAGAACCTCCCTTGTTGATCACAGTTATGGATCGACCAATTCCATCCCATTCTTCCTGCCACTCTGTATTTCACACATGTGAATGAAATGGGGATGGAACTATCTCTAATGTAGCCCCTTTTTCATGAAATCTAGAATTGGTGACTATAACCCAATGAAAGAGTGCCTAACACAATTATAGGATTCAACCCCAGGCGCTTACCTTGTGACCAACGACTATGACTGAGTGCTTAACTCCTAGGCAACTATCATCCATATGATCAAGGAATATGACCTTGTGTTGCTCCTATTGTCGCTTAAGCTTATCGACGATTGTGTTTTAATCAACCATTGAGATGAATAGTTGTTAGTGTTAAGGGTCCTGTCCTTAGTTTCTAATCACGAGGTGGAACCCCCCCTTAAATTTTATATGCATTGACACATGTCAAGGCCTTTAACGGTCCAGATCATTTTGCAATTTTATTGTACTATTAACCTTCTCACAGTTTATAACGCAAGATTCATCCTCGATCATCGATCATATCCTCAGACTGACGATCGATCTTCATATACAACAACTCTCGTTCCAAACCAATCAACGACTACGATTTTTTTCTTGTCGACTCCTTATAGTAGATGCCCAATTCCATCTTATGACCAGGATTGTTGATCCTTCCATAGTGATCAATGATCCACTATGGTATTTATTTTCAAGTGTAACAAGGATTTCTTCATCTTTTCCACATGGATTCAATTCCAACCTTTCTCCTTCTGTACAGCTTCCTCCAGAGATTTATTCTAATGTGATATCTCCACAACACGATCACTCATGAGCTTCACTAATCCTGAATTATACACTTTCACATGAGTTACATAGGCTTCTACATTCGTAAAAGTGAGCATAGGGTTTAATAATCAATCCTTTCAACACTCGAAACATAGTGTCTTTTATTAATGAATGCACACACTCTACATATGAATTACATAAATTCTTATCTGGCTTGATTTACATTATGTTGGATTCTAATTGGCCCTTGTCCACACTTATCCAGATCTTACACACTCCAATCCTTCACTCTTCAAACCTATTCGAAAACCCCCTTGCTTATTGAGCTTACACAATTATAACAAAAGGATTCTGAATTGAATTGAGTTGAGATCCACAATAATCTCAACTATTTCCTAAGGATCCTCTCAGATCCATAAACTAATCTCAATATCTCTATGATATCTCAATACCTTCACAACTCTTGAGATCTCTTTCATAAGTGTTACACAACTATTCCCCCGCGGACAGGTGAACTTTCCCTTAGATTACAGACTCCTATACCAATACAGAATATTACATTTGGACACTACCATTCCTATAAATTCATCTTATCCATCGAAAAATAGAGAAGGAGAGGAAGTGTGATGTACCTCGTTTATAACATTTGTCCTAGCCGCTCCAATCCATGAGCTTGATATCCAAACTCCCGGAGAAAATCTGTACCTACAATGGACAGCGAAAGACAAATGACTATCTCCTAATCTAATGGATTAGGCAAAGAAATTTTATCTACATGGATTAAACCAATCAATAGACAAGCACATATGAATACATACTTGAAGGAAATAGGCCAAGTTTATTAGATGAGATCCAAGAAAAATTACAAACCATGAACGATATCAGTTGCAACTCCTCCAAGCTCTCCTCATCCAACCCTTGCATGAATCCCACGATCATAAGTCTGATATCTGAAAGCGTCCTCCTTTTCACCTTGGAAATCCCTTAATATATAGGCTTGAGAGGTATAACAACCATGAGAAAATGATGGGTATGGTTGACGATATGGCTCCTTGAAGCTTGGATCAGATCCTAAAGTGAATCCCAAGTATGAGGATTGAACAAAAATAACTCAATCTCAAAGAGTTGGCAGATAGATTAAGGTGGGGGAGATCTCCCATTTCTCTCAACAACATTAGCACTCCCCATAATGAGATATAGAGTGTTGATCCTAGATTAAAAATCCCCTATAGTGGTATATTCGGCACTATGTGTGCACCCAAAGTATGGACAGGGGGGCGCTGGTCTCCATAAATACTCAAAAAAATGTTGAAATTTCCAAGGAAAAAGTGTGTTTTGACCAACAAATGATTTTTTTCCTCCTCCCATATGACTTAAGGGTCATGATGAACTATTTTAATGGTGTCAAGGGGTGGTGACACCTCACAAAGTGAATTTGACAGTTGGAAAGGTGCATATGACACTTGTGACTATGAATGTGACACTTACTGAGGTGCATATGCCACTTTGTGACACTTTGCAACACTTGCGACACTTAGGGTGCGTAACTCAAGTGTGACATTTTGATGTGTAACTGATGCCCCCTAAAGTGTGAGGTCATAAGAGAAATTGATGGTCAAAACACTTTACAATTCTTCAATGCAAGGGTGCTAGAGTGGGAGAACCTAGCAGAAGCTGTAAAAAATCATCAAACAATATTAAGATATGTTCCATTTCCCAGGTAGGCATACCTATGCTCGGAATACGAGATGAATCAAAGCATGGTCATAGACCAATACACTATGTATCCATGGAAAATACTGACTAAGGATATGGCCACTAGAGATACAATGTGGATCCATAACTCCATGACATGAACTGATCACAACCATGAAAAATACATAGTGGAGCTACGAGATGACAAAACATAGCCACAGACCAATACAATGTGGATCCATGTGAATATATATATATATATATATATATATCAACATGTTCAAATGATATCCTATGCATCCTGGGCAAAGAAGATAACATAGTGAATGCTCAACCTAGGATCTTCGTCCCAATCCCAATGTGATACAAATCTAGCCATGTGAATAGATGATTTGATGTCGAACATGGTAGAAACCACTTTATTACCGATCATTGAGGTAAATTGTTAACAAATGTGAGGGAAATCACCAATGATTCCAATGAATCCCAATGTACCCTAGTACATTCTAGCGAATGTGAATAAATGAGCCGAGGTCGAACATTCATGGAATCATCCGATCATAGGTCAATGATGTAAACCTACTATCGAAAGTGAGGAGGCCTACCATTGAGGTATGTAGGTCATAATTTTCTAACTTGTTTCTAAGTCTAATTCCCAGATGATTGGTCAAAGTGGACAAGAAAAGACTCGTTGAATGAGGGCCTTGATGTATCCCCCATCATCGACATGAAACTAACACATGAAAGTGATGTAAGTTGGTGAATCAAATGAGTATGGACTGACACATGAAATGGAAATTGGCAATACTATAGATGGATGGTTTGAAGTGAAACTTCCCTTGAACATGATGAGGCATGAAAACTGACTTGGCAACATTGACTCAATGAGTACCAAGAATGTAATGTGACGAAAATAAGAGCACTCTTCAATTGGATTAAAAAGTATGGTGACACATGGAATTGGTGTGACTCGGAGACAAGAAGATTACCCAACTATAAGATGATACGCAGACAAGTCCCATGTTCAAGGGAGACAATATCTTCCATAAATGATTCCCAAAAACTTGACCCACTTTCTTCAATTTCCCCCCCATCTAGACAGATGAGTACCTCTTTCTTTTTTAATGATCTTGAGGAGGGTAGCAGGTGCTTGGTATAGCTCATCCTTTGGATGAGTCCCTCGATATATGTTTAACGAACATGAGGAAGGAGGGGTTTGGTCCCAGATGGGTCTTAGATATTTGACTCATATAGTTCCTTCGATGCATAGTTTTACAAGCCCAAAAAAGTTAACCTCGGTGGTTTTTCATGTTTAGAGAGTCTGAAAAGAACTTAAAGGCGACTCCATGGATGAATTTTCCGTAAGCTTAGTCTCCCAAGCCTGAAAAAAGTGTAATACAATACAAGGGAGAAGTCTTATAATCATGCATGATTGGAGTGTTCCTTTTTCATAATTAGACTCACAAGACCAAAAAAGAGATAAACTACCACTTAAAAGACACCCTTTCAAACCTTTTAACGAGTGTGAAAGGAAGCAAGATCACTCGACAATGTTTTCATGTTTAGAGAGTATAAAAAGAGCTTAAAGGAGACTCCAAAGAGTTCCTTTTTCATATAACATTTACGATTCCAAAAAATTGATAAAAGTATACTCAGTCACATTCTCATGTATTTACGAGCATGAGAAAGAACAAAGACTAAGCTTGGAATTGGTTTCATTTTAACACAAGCTTGAAACAAAATTAAACTATGCTTGTAACTCCAAGTTCAATCCCCATATCTCTATTTCATTTTTTAACGAGTTTCCACAGAGAGGAGAAACTATGCTCATGTTTCATTTTTTAACGAGTCTTCCATAGAGAAGCAAAAATATGCTCGTAGATTTTTTTTCATTTTTAACGAGCTTGCCACAGAGAAGCAAAACTATGCTCATAGATTCTATTTCATTTTTTAACGAGCTTTCCACAGAGAAGAAAAAATATGCTTGTATCTTCTCCTTGATCATGGCTTCCAAGAGGACAATGCTCTAGAAGGAATACATTTCAAGGGACAAACGCCAGCCATGGCTTCCAGGATATCTTCGCTATATGGAAGAAAAACACTCCAGAAGGAATACATGTCAATGACCTTGATAAGGGTAGGGAGATCTGGCTCTAATATCCCTATTGAAGATATTACCATGTCAACTACCAGATCTAAGTCAGGAGAAGGTAGAGATTCCCTCCTGTTCGAAGTTGAGAGCATGGGATAGGTCATTACACAATTGACCTGCAGCAAGGCTGATATCACTAGCATGTATGGACCGTTCAGGGAAGGTGGATGGTTGACCATCATATGAGGGTCAATGAATGAATGTTGGTTGATCGTTACTATGTTTCTGTTGTGAGGGAAACATATCACTTGAAAGAAACTGGACACAAAATCTCTCATAACATAGACATAGTCTCGCTTAAGGAGCAGGTTAAATTCCAAGGGGTCGTGAACTACCATCACATCAATGTAGACCGTTTTTCCTCCCAAAATAACCAAAAATTGAGGAAGGATCCCTAAAGGTTGACTAACTCTTTTGTCAAAAGCTAACAAATTTTAGGTCATGGGCGCAATCTACGGGGAACCAAAAGATTGCCAAGAATTCATAGATAAGATGCAAACAAAAGCACCTTCATCAATTATTGTGTTAGGAATATTCCTACCACAAACCTGCACGGTGATTTGACAAGGCACATAATAAGGAAGGCGTGCTTCTGTCAAATGATTCCAATCAATAGAAATCATATGAGTGCTTGAAGGGGGTTCCATCGGGATGGGTGGAGCGCACCCTTGTACGAGTGAATTAGTATTAATGATGTAGACCTGAGAAACATCCTCACTCTTTGAATGAGGATTGGGATCGACCGATAACGAAACCGGATCGACCACTTTGGCTGCACTCCTTAAGGGAGGAGTGGGATCAATCGATGATGGACTCATATTGACCACTTTGAGTTCACTCTTTAGATGAAGAGTGGGGCTGACCGATGATGGAACCAGATAATCTACTTGGGTTACTAGTTCAACTGAGGATGAAACCAGATTGACCACCTGATCAACCAAACTAAACGGGGATGGAACCAGATTGACTAGTACATCAACTAACGATGGGTTGGGAGAGATATTACGATAACCCATTAGAAGTTGAAGCTTTTCCAAAATATAAGAATCCTCATCGATATGAGGGAAAAGATGAGAGTGATGATCACCTTCACATAACATACAAGGAAATTTGAAGGTTCTATTTTTCTTACCAACCTTAACGTCACTAGTTGACGGGGTGTCACCAACATGTCTAGCAGGGGATAATGACATGGAAGAACACATTTCTAAGACTTTGGGGAGACCAGGGAAATCCCTTAGAAAGTGGTCACCCTTACAAATCCTGCAAGGGCATTTGGGTTTAGGATTCTTCATTTTAGATTTGTCTACTTTATTAACACTCCTAGTACGATTAACAATAGTTGGTTTCTCATATCCAACATGACCCAATGTGGTTGGAGGCTTGGTCCCTTTCCGATTATTCCTCTTCTTCTCTTTCTGTTTCTTCTTCTTCTTATCAACCTGACTACTCGCTTTATATATTTCACTAGGAGAAGAAGGAGAAAGGGAAGGAGACCCGACAGGTGAAGAAGGAAAAAGGTTGACATGAGGTTGATTTGTGGGTGGTGTGCTTACATTCGAAGCATTAGGTGCATTCAAAGCACTAGGAAAAGTTGATATTACCGTAGTGGGGAACAACCAAACTAGTAACATGATGGTGAGTCCTGGAAGACTCAGTGTGGAAATGCACGAAGGACCAACATTTTCAAAAGAAGGAAAGGTGAAAGGTTCCCCTGGAAAATAGGTTCCTTCATTGGTACACCTAGGAACTGAAACCATTGACACTGAATCCTACACCTAGGAACTATGGGGTATTCTACCCTACGGACTAATAAGCTAGGGCTCTAAACTTATACGCAGATCATGACCCTTTAGATTTAACTTTTAACCTTCTACCCAAAATCTCAACCCCTTTTCTCAGGCAAACACGGGAAGAATAAACCAACCTTTTTCCGACGGTTGAAATAGATCTTCCGTTGATTTGTTATCTCCTTGCTGTTGGTGCTCCTTCCACAAAGCTTCTTGCAATTAAGACAAAACTATGCATGCATGCTACTGATCTACTAGGGGGTTAGAGATAAAACATAAATCAAATAACATAGATGAGACTCATGTATTCGAGACGGGAAAAGTATATTTTTCATTAACTTCAATATGAACCAACTTACAATGATTTCTGAGGCTGGTCACTGTTCCACGATCCTGATCCTGGGCTCTTCCTCTTCTTTTTTGTCCCCCAACTGTTGCTTCTTGAGTTTCTCCTAAAGCTTGAGGTAAGGCTAAAGGGTTGGGACAAAACTGGCTTGGCAATTTGGCAGAGTTCCTTTGCTATGATTTTTTCCCCCTTTGAATAGTACCCCTACCCCTCATTTTATAGGCTAGAAGGAGCTAGGGTTTTTGGCGAACTCTCGGCCATGCATGGCTCGGAGTTCCAGTTAACTGACAAAAAGCCTCCTGTCCCGGCGGAAACTTTCCTGATTTTTTTCTTTGTTAGGTACCCGCAGGCTGTTTTGGGTTAGCCCGCGGATGCCCGCGTGTAGTATAAGGACAGCAAGTGGTTTCCCGCGCCCAGTGAGAAGTTAGGGCGCGGGTTGCTTGTTTTAAGTGGTTTTTTGAGGATTTGTTTAGCATGGCTTTGGCTAGGAAAAGGCATGAGTTGGCCTGATGCCAGGTAAACCTGTGTGGTGCATTTTAAGGTTATAACAAATGCCCCCTAATGTGTGAGGTCAGAAGAGCATCTGATGGCCGAAATACATTACCAATTCTTTACCAATCTGTACTGATATGCTGAATAAGTGAGCCCAGGAATCAGGAATCGGGAAGTGTCGTCTGCAAAAATATCACATGTCTCACCGAGGCGGGCATACCCATGCTCGGGATAAAATAGAACGCATGGCTACCAATCAAATACACTGTAGATCCATGTCAAATAACTATAAAGAGTAGCCGCGAACAATACATAGCGGAGCTACATCTCGAAATCAGAAAGATATACATAGGAAGTATCCATCTCTCAGAAGCTGTATTGGCCTGATGGCTGTACTTCAGAGCTCGAGCAACAACTTCAAAATCTTCACGATTCGGGTAGGAGTGTAATATGAGCGTACGACTGCACTACCCAGAGGTCTTCGACGGCTCATCGGTTACGGACTTGATAGTCTTGATGATCGGTCTGAAGGCTTCATTGATTTCAAACAAAGACTTGATTGGGCGTTCAGGATGGCCGGGTATGCGGACAAGAGACATATGCAGAGTGGCCGACTCTGGCTAAGTAACAAAATTCCCTTGGATAATAGCATGACAAGTGATAAGACTCGGGCAGCATATCTGTTAATCATAAGTCTACGAAGCAGGAGGCAACGCAAACTCTCCATATGTTTGGAAGAGTAACCAAATGGTGGAGGGCACAACTCAATATAGCGAGAAAATCTTCCTAAGGTCGTACTACATCCCAAAGTCTGATGCATCAAACGAACAGATGTGCTTTATCCAAGGGCGACTCATAATGCTGCCAATAAAGAAAATACTTTTCCCATCCTCTTTTTGGGGTATATTTGATTTTTTTCTTCTTTTTGTTGATTTGGAAAAAGAATAACAGAATATTACGTTACAAGGGAGGAACGAGGATCGCAAACATACAAGTTCAAGGCACAAGGACAAGACTAATGTTCTAGGAAATGATACTCGGAAAAATCCTCCAATGGCCAAAGGTGTTAAAACGCAGACGCAAACTGTTACTAGGCTGATGGGTAAAGGATGCAAGTGCGGTTGACAGAACACACAATGGTAACGTCCTTCGATGTAAGTT
>ML777433.1:720516-731300 GCA_009831015.1 Picea engelmannii | reverse complement strand
CTAATAAGCTAGGGCTCTAAACTTATACGCAGATCATGACCCTTTAGATTTAACTTTTAACCTTCTACCCAAAATCTCAACCCCTTTTCTCAGGCAAACACGGGAAGAATAAACCAACCTTTTTCCGACGGTTGAAATAGATCCTCCGTTGAGTTGTTATCTCCTTGCTGCTGCATCTCCTTCCACAAAGCTTCCTGCAATCAAGACAAAACTATGCATGCATGCTACTGATCTACTAGGGGGTTAGAGATAAAACATAAATCAAATAACATAGATGAGACTCATGTATTCGGGATGGGAAAAGTATATTTTTCATTAACTTCAATATGAACCAACTTACAATGATTTCTGAGGCCGGTCACCGTTCCATGATCCTGATCCTGGGCTCTTCCTCTTCTTTTTTGTCCCCCAACTGCTGCTTTTTGAGTTTCTCCTAAAGCTTGAGGCAAGGCTAAAGGGTTGGGACAAAACTGGCTTGGCAATTTGGCAGAGTTCCTTTGCTATGATGTTTTCCCCTTTGAATAGTACCCCTACCCCTCCTTTTATAGGCTAGAAGGAGCTAGGGTTTTTGGCGAACTCTCGGCCATGCATGGCTCGGAGTTCCAGTTAACTGACAAAAAGCCTCGTGTCCCGGTGGAAACTTTCCTGATTTTTTGCTTTGTTAGGTACCTGCGGGCTGTTTTGGGTTAGCCCGCGGATGCCCGCGTGCAGTATAAGGACAACAAGTGGTTTCCCGCGCCCAGTGAGAAGTTAGGGCGCGGGTTGCTTGTTTTAAGTGGTTTTTTGAGGATTTGTTCAGCATGGCTTTGGCTAGGAAAAGGCATGAGTTGGCTTGATGCCAGGTAAACCTGTGTGGTGCATTTTAGGGTTATAACACCGTAGTGGGGAACAACCAAACTAGTAACATGATGGTGATTCTTGGAAGACTCAGTGTGGAAATGCACGAAGGACCAACATTTTCAAAAGAAGGAAAGGTGAAAGGTTCCCCTGGAAAATAGGTTCCTTCATTGGTACACCTAGGAACTGACACCATTGACACTGAATTGACCTAAGGTCCACTAGGAAAGAAAAACAACACACACTACAAATCTAAGAAGCAAACAATCCAAACCTTCCCATAATGAAACTACTAGTTGGTGATGAAATCCAATGTCACGAGATCAATATAGGAAGGGAATGGGATATATCAGGTGGATCCATTATGTTAGTGACCTGCTTAATGGACTTACACCTTGGTGAAAGTTCCCACACGATTTTACACGTGGGTTTACCCTCCAAGGAGCCCGAGTGAGTTTGACCAACGTCTGACCCAAGTACAAAAAATATTGCCCTTCATCATCACCTTGTGTATCGACCCTATAGATATAGGCCACTAAGATTACCAACTCACATTCATCCTCTATATGGGTACAATCGACAGTTGAGAATGAATGTATGAGTAGCACAACAAGTCTGAAATTCTTCAAGAGAAATGAAGACGCTTGGACCGAAATACTATTGAGGACCTCGAACGGATTCAGGATTCACAAAGCTCTGATACCAAATGAAACCAGTTGTTTCTCAAGAAGAACCCCCAATATACGATCTTTTCTCTACGTATAGTTAAGCCTCATAGGGGAAATCTTTGTTTCTCTCCAACACGTGACCTCGTTTTTAACCCATGTGTGAGAGTGGAATATCGACTATGTTTATATGAACAATTGGATTTACCACTCCCTAGCACAAGATTCTATGTTTTTCTAATGGATTTGGAAAGTTATCCTCACAACCTATTCCAAACCCATACACTTTAAGCTAATGTAGGTTTGCTACCAGATAATATAAAAGTGGTTGATTAATTTAATAAGCGCTTCATTTTAGAGTTGTTGTTTACTCAAGGGTGTGAAAGTGAAACTTATGATTTTTTATACTCAACTCCAAAAGAATGAAAAATAATGAAATGAAACTCTTTTTCTTCAATGAATCCTACATACAGGATGGAGAAGAGGTTAAAATTTCTTTAACAAAAACACCCAATTCTAAAATGCAATTTTCTAAATGCAATCTACTACACTACCCAAAAGCAAGAACACACCTATATTATTTGTTTGATTCTAATACATAAAGAAAGCAAATGAAAATCCTTTAACGCTCTATTACTTTCAATCAAAATGAACAAGTCGAATGCAGATACAAAAGACATGAAGAAAAAATGATTTCAAAAAAATAATGCACTCACAGGCTAACAAGAACTGAAAAAAACAAGTATGTTAACTCACTCAATCAAGGACTCGACAATCGACAAGCATTCAAGGGATACGAGAAAGTCCAAACAATGATAGGGAGAAAGGGAAATCACTCAACTATGTTGAAAAAATGAGCAACAAGAAAAAGAAATCAAGGCTAGGTAAAGTCTCAAATCATTCAAAGAGACAAGGTTTGAAAAGTAACTTAAGACCAACAAACCTTTTTGGACCTTTTCAATTAGTCAGATAACCAAAAACTTCGCAAGACTCAAACCAAACCAAGAAGAAACAAGGAGAATCAATCTTGCAATTTGGAAAATGTTGCAAGCTCAAACAAGACAACGAAAAGAGTGATAAATATCCATATCCTCAAGCTAAACAAAGTCACAAGCTAAAGTACAGACTCTGGGAAAAAGAACTCCAACAAAGGGCTAAGAAAAACAGGGAAGATTCCCCTGGATATGTTCAAAACAAGAGAACATTTCTCCCTAAAACAAAGAGACAGAGTGTTGCATCACTCCCTAAGAGACCACTGAGGAGTGTCTATTAGATAACCAGTGCACTGGTAGCCACTATGGGGGAGTGTTGATCATGTAGATGCTTGAAAATATGCATAAAAAAGAAAAATATCAACATATATTGGCTTGGTAACTATGACTATTGCTTGATGGAGCAAAGGGAAGAGGGAAGGCTCAGAAACAATCAACCAAACAAGATCAAACAAGGAAAAGGTTCAAACGATCCAAGGAAAGACAAGTCAATGTCCTTCCCTAGTGGAGTCGCCAATTTCTATTATATAAATATTCCCTTGTGGACAAGTGAACTTTACCTTGGATTACAAACCCCTATACCAAGACATAAAATTACAATTGGACACTACCATTCCGATAAATTCAGTTTGTCCATCGAAAAAGAGAGAAGGAGAGGAAGTGTGAGGTGCCTTGTTTATGAAGTTTTTCCTAGCTGCTCCAATCTGTGAGCTTGATCTCCAAAATTCCATCTCAAATCGATACCTACAATGGACAATAATAGACAAATGACTATCTCCTACTCTAATGGAGTAGACAAAGAAAATTTATCTATGTGGATGAAACCAATCAATAAACAAGCACATATGAATACATACTTGAAGGAAATAGGCCAGGTATATTAGATGATAACCAAGAAAACTTACAAACCACAAATGATTTCATTTGCAACCCCTCCAAGCTCTCCTTGTCCAACCCTTGCATGAATCCCACGATCATAAGTCTAATATCTAAAAGCTTATTCCTTTTCACCTTGGAAAGCCCTCAATATATAGGCTTGAGAGGTATAAAAACCATGAGAAAATGAGGGGTATGGTTGAGGATATGGCTCCTTGATTCTTGTATTAGATCCTAAAGTGAAGCCCAAGCATGAGGGTTGAACAAAACTAACTCAATCTCAAAGAGTTGGCCCATATATTAATGTGGGGGGGATCCCCCTTTCTCTCAACAAAATCAATGCTCCTCCCTAGTGAGAGATAGAGTGTTGACCTTAGATCAATGATCCCCTATAGTGGTAGAGGGGGCGCTATGTGTGCAACCAAAGTATGGATAGGGGGGCGCTATGTGTGCACCCAAAGTATGGACAGGGGGGCACTGGTCTCCTTAAATACTCAAAAAAAGGGCAAAATTTCCAAGGAAAAAGTGTGTTTTGACCAAAAAATGATGGTTTTCATCCTCCCATATGACTTAGGGGTCATGAAAAATTGTTTTAATGGTGTCGAAGGGTGGTGACACCTCACAAAGTGAATGTGACACTTGGAAAGATGCATACGACACTTGTGACAGTGAATGTGACACTTACTGAGGTGCATACGTCACTTTGGGACACTTTGTGACACTTGCGACACTTAGGGTGCATAACTCAAGTGTGATATTTTGATTTATAACAATCAACAAATCTGATTACAATAAAATCCAACTCATACAATCTACCTCACTCAATCATCTAGAATTTCCTAGAAACATAGGAATTTTCATTAATTTAATCAATTAGGGAACCAACTCGCTTAGTAAATGATAGACTCCCTAGGTTTTGATAAAATAGTGATTTTGTGGAGGTAGGATGATCCTACATCAAACTCCCAAGGAAAAAAAATGTCCATGATCTCCTGATCATGTGCTTCAGAATCCCATGTTTTGTGTTGTTTTTGTCCACTTAATCTTGCATGTTGCTCTTGTTCACTTGCCTTGCTATCTTGCTACTGCATTCTTCTAGGATCCCAAATTCTACTTTTTTTTTTCTCACAACCTTGCTGATGCAATTTCCTTCAGTCCACAGTAACTTGTGGCTGACTACTCCTCCAATTTCATGGAAAATCTCTCTAGTTACCTACTTCATCAACTTGAATGTCCATCTCTATTCTTTGCTAGCATACATCACTATTGTAAGTAGTTTGTTGAAAATGCTCAAAAACAATTGTATGGTTGTTGTCATATCTTGATCTTCACACTTCTTTATGTTTTCCATCTCTTTTCTCATGACCTTATACTCAAGATCATTTATTCTACCATCATCCTCCACTATCGTCTCTTCTCTAGCAAGCTCCATGCTCACATCATTATATTCGTGTATGGCCCAGTCCAAGATTTGCTCCATCCCATATGCTGAAATATATTCAAGCCAAACAATGGTCCTTTTTTCATCCTTATCCCTTTGTGTCTCTATATTCTTAGGACGTGCATATCTTCCTTCTTGAGACAATTTTTTTCTTTCCTCTATTATGACAACATCATAGGTTTTCCTACCTTAATATTGTTCACAAGTCTGCAAAACATATTCATAATCCATTTTCCTCAATTTTCCTAAAGTCCACCTGCTTTTAAATTTTGACAGAATTCCTCCAAAGGTAATCAAAACATACAACAAAAGAAACCACAACCAACTAATTATACCGTTGGTTTCGTTATGCTCTTTACGAACAAGTAAATTTTCAATATGGATCTCTTCATGAATTTCTTCATTACCTTCCAATGCATCCTTCTGAACTTCACTCCCTTGTTGTAGCAAAAATTCCATGCTCTGGTCCTCATCTTCAATGTTGCAATTTATCATGTTAGAATGCACCATGCTTACCATAGATTGGCAATCTTCATGATCCA
The DNA here is from genome assembly GCA_009831015.1 of Picea engelmannii. Taxonomy (NCBI): domain Eukaryota; kingdom Viridiplantae; phylum Streptophyta; class Pinopsida; order Pinales; family Pinaceae; genus Picea; species Picea engelmannii. The sequence continues at coordinate 725,947 of ML777433.1, read as the reverse complement.
ACCATACTTCTAAAATGTTCATCTTTGTTGCTAACTCATCAATATCTCTAAGGTTTTCTTCAACAATCTTCATAATATTCATGGGTAACTATACATCACCATTCTCTTCATGATCTTCATGCAACGACGAAATATTCATGTGGGTTTCCTTAATGAAAAGACTATTTTCAAACACTTTATTTGCGAGAATCCTCTCAGTGTCATCTCTATGAGGTAATTATGCATCTTCTTCAACATCTACTAATAAATGTTCAATAAAGAACTTTTATATCTCAGATAATTCATCTAGAAGTCTCATTTCCTCATTCACATGCATAAGAACATCATTTAATTACTCTTCATCACTTGCAGTCATACACAAAATATTATATTCAAAAACATAAGGCTCTTCCTGATTTAATTCTTTGGTCATCACATATCCATGTTGTTCCAAACTTTCCCAATAGTTCAGAAAAAATATTAATAATTATCTCCTCAACATCCTTGTTTTCCTCTCCATCAAAGAATACTCCTTTCTCAAGTTCACAATAATAAACCTTCATTTCCAACTTAGTTTCTTTGAGTTCCCTCTTTAGCTTGGCATACATATTCTTCCTCAATTTTGTCTACAACAATTTCCATCTTACCTTCTTTCTTCTCAATGTCTATCCATACAACTGGTCTTCCTCATATTCCTCTAGAAAAATTACCATTGCATCTATTCTTGCTTTTATATCAACAATCTCTCTATAAAACTCTTCTTGACTCATCTTCCTCTTCTTGCTAGTTTCCTTAGCATCTCCTTTCCTCTTGGTGTGGCTTCTTTCTTGACCATCAGTGGTCATCTTCACTTCCTTCTGTGGATTCTTCATATCCACCCGTGAGATGCAACAAGCCTCCTTCATCTCTATAAAAATTATCCTTCCTATTACCAATACCAAGTCCTCTCTTGGTATCCTTTTGGTTCTTTGTGATAGAACCTCTCTTCAGCACTCTTTCTCATCAACTTCCAAAGTTGCCAGGCTCCTACAATCAATTGCTCATGTCCACTTGAGAGCCTATATTTTTCTCATCTCAACAATATTCCTTGTTGTTCTCTACCACCAGCTCTACTATGCTATAATTTCCTTGCTATACCTATGATGCCATCATCTGTATTACAAACTTTAGACCAAAATCAATTTATAATCATACCTGAGAGATCTTATTCATGATTTCATTCCTCCTTTTGGATGAAACTCCAAATTAGACTCCAAATCTAAACTTGGATTCACTTATGCTCCTACTTCTGTAACACTATACCACACAAACAATTCCTTTTCTGCTAGAACTGGTCTTCCTTTATGTAAGAATAACAACTGTTCTTTGATAATCTAACCTACAAAATTTATCAATGTACCTTTGTTGACTCTATTCCTCAAGAGAAATTTCTCCAAACCTCTGTTTTTAAGTGAACATCAATATTCTTCTTCTTTTACCAAGGTTTTCTGTAATCATCCCTGCTACATTTGATTGAGAAAATAACCTACTCATATTTCCTCAAGCTACTTGTGAATTTACTTTCCAAATCATCAATCAAGAAAGAATAATTCTTGTGCTCTGATACCAAAAATGATGGCCTTTCTAGGCCTAAACCCACAGATAGGAAACCTAGGAATAAATGGTTTTTATATAATCCTTCAACAAGGTTGTCCAAGGATATTATTAGAAAATGAATTGACTAAAAATCAAGTCCTACAGGTCATTCAGATATCTTCATAATCTAGTCAGGCTCAATTATACCTCTCTAGAGGGTTTCTCTGTCTCTCATATCCTCTAATCACCTTGAAGTTTGAGAACCTCCCTTGTCGATCACAATTATGGATCAACCAATTAAATCCCATTCTTCTTGCCACTCTTTGTTTCACATCCATGATAAAATGGGGATGGCACCATCTCTAACATCGTCCCTTTTTCATAAAATCTAGAATCGGTGACTATAACCCAATGAAAGAGTGCCTAACACAATAATAGGATTCAACCCCAGTCGATTACCTTATGAACAATGACTATGACTAAGTGCTTAACTCCTAGGAGATTTTCATCCATATGATCAAGGAATGTGACCTCACATTGCTCCGATTGGCTCTTAAGCTTATAACTCCAACAATGGCCTGGATTGACTGTTGTGTTTTAATCAACCATTGAGATGATTGGTTGTCAGTATTTCGAGGCCTATATTTAGTTTCTAATCATGAGGTGAAACCCCCTCGAAATTCTTTATGCACCAATGTGTCTCAAGGCCTTTGATGGTACAAATCATTTCACAATTAATTTGTACTATTAACCTTCTCATAGTTTATAATGCAATATTCATCCTTGATCATCGATCATATCCTCGGATTGACGATCGATCTTCATCTACAACAACTCTCGTTCCAAACCAATCAATGACCGAGATTTTTTTATTTTCGACTCCCTGTAGTAGATGCCTAATTTTGTCTTATGACTTGGATCGTTGATCCTTCCACACTGATCAATGATCGATGGTGGTATTTATTTTCGACTGTAACAAGGATTTCTTCATCTTTTCCACAAGGATTCAATTCCAACCTTTCTCCTTTTGTGTGACTTCCTCCTTAGATTTATTCTAACGTGATATCTCCACAGTGTGATATCTCCTGAGCTTCATTAATCCTGAATTATACACTTTCACATGAGTTACAGAGGCTTCTACATTCATAAAAGTGAGTAGAGGGTTTAACAGTCAATCCTTTCAACACTTGAAACAAAGTGTCTTCTATTAATGGATGTGCACACTATACATAGGAATTACATAAATCCTTATCTGCCTTGATTTACATTATGTTGGCATCTAATTGGCCCTTAGCCATACTTAGCCTGATTTTACACACTCCAATCCTTCACTCTCCAAACCTATCTGAAAACCCCCTCGCTTATTGAGCTTACACAATTATAACAAAAGGATTCTGAACTAAATTGAGTTGAGATCCACAATAATCTCAACTATTTCCTAAGGATCCTCTTAGATCCACAAATCACTCTCAATATGTCTATGATCTCTCAAGACCTTCACAACTCTCGAGATCTCTTTCATAAGAAGATATAATTACAATAAAATCCAACTCATACACTACATGGAAAAGACCCTCTAGTGGATGTTTTTGTAGACTCCCCTATAAAAATATCCCAAAAATCCATTTATAGAGGATGATACTAACGAAGGTGAGCGAGAAGAGATTTTAGCGGATGTTTTTAAGCCAATGCTTTTATAAGTACATAACCCATTGGTGTGTTTTATACAACATGTGCATCAGTTCCCTCAAAACTAGTGCACTGTAGAAAGGTTATTTCAAATAAAGAAAAATATTATCCGGTATGCTATGGAAATAAGGATGCACCGGAAAATAATGATGCACTGTAATAGAGTTCTTTAAAAAATCTATGGTGTGCAATGTAACACTGGAAGCACTAATGCGCTATTAGTAGAGCGCACCATTATATGGTTAAATAAAAAACATTTACGCACCAATGTAGGATTGTGTCAAAAAATATATTCCAGTGCACTCCATTGTATCATGCGCATCAATGCTCCAATATGGACCACCATGTTAGGGGTAATTTCTAAATTTATGTGGTGCGATATGTCAAACCGACCGCACCAGGGCGTCTATTATTATACCTCACCGTGTCATGCTTAAATAAAAAAATTCACACCGTTTTATTTTTCAAAAAATGTACAATTGTGCATTATGTAGTAGTAAACGCACAGGTGCACACACATGCCCAAAAATAGGTGCACCATGCTAGGAATTTTAATCGGTGCACTCATTAAGCATGTACTCCCTAGTGTGGTTGAATATCGGGAGCACCAGAATAGGGTTTTATAAAAAACAATTATCGACGGTAAAAAACATTTTTACCATTTTTCAGTGTTGTAGAGCTCAAAAGCATCGGTAAAACCTTTTCCTATCTGAAGCGCCCTTCCATCAGTTCTTTCCTTGCTTGCATTACTTGTGTCTATTTATTTTTTTTGTTTGTTAATTTGTGCGGGACCTGTTGGTTACGCGATTAACCTGTGGCTTGAGAAACCGCGACTCAGAGGCATCTAAGCCATCAAAATCACCCGGGGATCGCACCCGGCTTGAGCCACACCAACCCTTAACATGGTTGGATTTTTTGTCCCCGCAGGTTTCGAACCGGTGACTTTAACATCACGGAGTGGCTTAAAACCACACTCTGTCACCGACTATCCTACACCTCGGGGACGCATTACTTGTGTCTATTGCTCAGTGCGTGAAGTTTGAATTTTTCCAAATGGTGGGCAAATTTAGTTTTTTTTAGTACGTCACAACCATGCCTCCCCAACGACAAAATGTAAAGGTAATGTCCTCGTTTCTTCATAACTTAAGTTTTCACTGGATTAAAATTTAAAATTGAGTGAAATTTTAAGTGTAAAAACAAAAAACAAAAAAATTGCGTGGTGCGTTCGAACCTCTCGGCTTGCATTGCCTACAGTGTGACCCGTAAATTCACAGGGTACACCATGTACCTTTTTACCTTTCTTGGTGGTGCGTTGGTACACATAAATGCACCGACACGTCTATTTAATAACACACCGAATAAAATCATGTAACTGGTGGGGTGGTGCGTCAAAGAACAGTTAACGCACCGGGTCATTAAAGTGCATGGCACACTGCCCTTATCGGATATATTTTTACGCATCGTGTTGCTAAAAATGCACACTGGGGCATTCATGTTTACCAAATGCACCACAAAGAAATGTAACATTGTGTTGCGGTGTGCCCCATAATTTTTTTGGTGGCACCATGCACGATGTGATAGAAATGACCGGGACACACCGCAAAAATTTATGTACTCGAAAATTTGGAAAATTTTATGTGAAGGTGCATCAACATTCGTTACATGCACTGGTGCATGTAGTGAAGTTATATGCACTGCATTTTGGCTAATTTCTGAATAATGTTTTACGGGCGTTAAGATTTTAATTTCTTTTTAGTTTAAGCAGTGTGTAGGATAAATGTAACGCACTAGGGCATATGTGTTGTAGTGTAGCACCTCGGGGCGATACTTTTTTCCAATGCACCACATAACATAGTAGAACATATTTTGTTTGGTGTGTTAGTTTACATTGTCACTGTTATCGCACGGTTTGTAGGAAGGGTTTAGGTACCTTGAGTCAAGTCTTAAAACCGGCGTAACAGGAGCTTCCCCACCCACTGTCACCTCAATGGGGAGCTCTTTCTATTTAGGATGGCTGGTCCAAGGGAGACGTCCCTATGTAATCTGGGTTTTAGAAGGGCTAAAGGATAATGGATCAAGATGAGAGGTTCCCTTTCACAAATTACTGCCAAGTATGAGATAGTCAAGAGAGAAGTCTTCCACTGAATGGCACCTGTTTGCGAGACAAGACAAATAACTAGAATATGTG
>ML777433.1:644196-695126 GCA_009831015.1 Picea engelmannii | reverse complement strand
TTAAAAACAAGAGACTAGCATTTTCATCAAACTTTTCTTTAGTCTCACATGCCTAGTTTTGGATTAGTCAACAACCCTAACTTGAAGTAATCATAACTTTGAACCTGTAATGTATAAAGATTTGAAATTGATACACAATTTTCCTTAGTTTGTTTAATGCAATTCCTCCAAGTTTCACTACTTTCAACCTCTCTGAAAAGGAGTTATAGAAAAAATGGCATACCTTGTTGAATTCTAGCTTATTCTAGAGAGCGACCTTTTAGAGCGTGCCCCGCACAAAATATTTGATGAAATGATTTGAAACTATTACACAACATACTAAAGAAAATAACCTAACCAACACATTTGGTCTCACTAAATTTGGATCTTTTATGAAGAAGTTATGACGTTTTTACCCGAAACACCTGAATTTGACTAGTTTCAGGACTGGCCACAAACCCTATTTTCCATGGAGTGGAACTCCAAAACTACAACGATCCACAAGATGAATTATTTTTCACAGATACTTGGATATGTTTTATCACTTTCATAGCCATTTCACAGTCTGAATCATTAGAGAAAAAAAGTTATAGTGAAAATGGTGAGATGACCTGTAAATAACATACCTTAGAAAGCACCATCAAAAGAATTCATCCTTCCTTGCATTTCGGCCTTCTTTTCTTCTCCTTCACTCAGAATTCCAGTTTAGATCTCCTTGGTTACCTCATAAAAATATAGATATTCAATATTCTCAAGTGTGCTTTAAATGAGAGAGCCTTGCCTCTTATTTATACTCTCCAAGTAGCTTCCTTAAAAGCATCTTCTAGGTCACTTGGCCCACTTTCCTTAATTTAGGGTTGGGTCCACTTCTAATTTCTCCATTAAATTTATTATTGAAATAATTTATTTTGTATTCACTTTGAATTATAATACATTCATCACTTCACTTTATTATTTACCTTTTAAAATCTCTTAAACCACTTTGACTACTTTGACCTTTTGGAGCTTCTAGATGACATATGAGGGTCCTCCAACTTCGTAAGGCCATAACTCTCAAACCGTGAGGAGTTATGTGACATTATACATACCACCATAAATGGAATGAAATGTACTATCCATATAGAATAGTATTATCTAAAAATATATCATAACTCATATAGTTACCCATCAAACAAACTTGGGTCCATTACCCAAACCTAGGGTCTCCAACTTCTCATGGCCATAACTCTCTAACTGTGAGGAATTATGTGACGTTCCACATACCACCGAAAATGAAATGACAAGCACTATCCATCTAGGATATTTTCCCTGACAAAATCACTTTCCTTCATCTCATTATTCCACAATTAAGCATGGGTTCTCTTACTCCACAAAGCGTCTTCCCATGAGGGCTTTCACCATAAGGGGACCACTTTGGAGTTCATCCATATTTACTTCTTATCAACCATGAAAAAAAAATAATTTGTCATACTTACATCAAACAATATTGGGTCCATTACCCAAGCCTTTGTGCTACGGGGCTTTCTTCAAGGGTTGACATCAATGACAACCAACTTTAATCAACATTTTTCACTGAAAATTATGTAATTTATTTATAAAATATATTTAATAATTTATGTATTGAATGGTACAACTTGTATATTGATAAAAATATTAGTGAGAAGAGTTCAAATATAAAAATTTTGGTCGACACAAGGATGGCACATCCAGAAAAACAAAAAAAGCAGGTTCTCTGTAAATTCTATACGAAATTAATATGGTTGAACTATATGTAAGTTTAACTAATATGTGTTGGTTAGTGTGTGTCATGCAGGGCCACAAAATGAGGAAGCTCGATAATATTATTTCTGATCTAAGTGCAAAAGAGCGTAAAAGCTTGATGGAAAAATTGCAGAGGGATGAATCGGGTGAATAAAAAAATACTATTTAATATGACTTTTTTTTTAATTTTCATTAATAATATACTTAGGAATATTAGATGACAGGTTTCAAACAATCTATTAATTCACGTATGTTTAATGTTCTATAGACACCAAAAACGAGGGAACATAATGTCATCATAACAAAACAAAATTAATTAATATAGAAGATGTAAATGATGATGAATTGGTCCTTAGCTCATTTGGAGTAGTGTTGGAGATTAATCAAATGGGGAAAAACTTTTACATAACTATGAGGGATATAGTAGAACAAATGAATAGATGTACTTTCCACTTACAATATAGAAATCAATCCAATGATTCCAAGAACCGGGTTATATTTAAACTACAGGAAGCATTTCCAAAGCAATGGTCAATGAGATCTGTCAGACTTGCAATAACAAAAACATACAACAACAAAAAAGAATCATTCAAAAAGTAATATTCCTAAAAACACTTTTTTAGAATATATATATATATATATATATATATATATATATATATATATATCAAAGTATTCATTTATTAATATATTAATTTTGTGATATTTAGTTTTCATATATCAATATAAAAATAATTTATTGTCATGTTATTTTTTAAGGAAAATTGTGAAAATCCCAGAGGACCAACGAGCTAATATCTGAAATATGCCAGTAGGAATGTCCAAAAAAGTGTACAAGGAGATGGTCAAAGAATTGGACATAATTGCATCGCATGAGGAGCTATCTCAACAACAACGTGCTTCAAATGTATGTAATCATTGATTTTTTCTATTAGGTACAAATAATTAATTAAACATTAAATATTAATTTTCAAATATTCTCTTACAAAAAAAATAAAAATGGAACACATTCTGCACATAAAACTGGACGACAAGGAAGAAAAGGGTTGATAGCAAAGTTTGTGAGTACTTGTTATTTCCTTATAACAACTTAAGGTTCTTTTTTTGTATATTTTAAGTTGTTTTACATCATCCATTCTTGAATGTGTTCAAATAGGTAGTAACATACAAAGAAGAGCCATCATAAAAATTGATTGACAAATTTGGGTTAATTAAGGGTTGTGAGTATATCTTGGCATATCAAAAATTAATTGTGGAATTTGTAAGTATAATTTATGTTGTTTTACTTTTATCATTTTATAATTAATGAAACAAAAATAATACTTTATATTAAATCTATGATTTATTATTGGGTATAAAACTTGAAGGAAACAAAGTATAGAACTAAGCCAACAGAAGAATTGTTCAAACAAGGCATGAGATTTGATTTTGAACATATGTGTATGATTCATGAGTCAATTCTTGCTTTAGAGGTACATCACTTTTCAATTTACATTCATGTATATTATTTATTTTAATTTTCATTATTCTCACCAATGTAGATAGACTTATTACAATTTATTTTTATGTTTGTAGATGGAACTTGAAGAACAAAACAATCAAGGCAATCAACCAAAAATTCAACAAAATAACCCAAGGCATGGAAGTAGCTCGAGCACTAACACCAGTTCCAGTGAAGAATGATGACCAATATATTTAGATATCAATGCAAGCTACAATTGTATTTTTTTGAAATAATTGTCTGTGAAAATCATACTTTTTTGTTTAATGTAATGGACATAGTGTCCCAATTGAAAGACAATGGATTATCGATAAGTGTCCCATTTTGTATGACAAAGACCCTCTTATTCATATAATAAAATATGTTTTAATTTATTCTATTGTGTTGTCCAATGTCGCTGTGAAATGTTACATCGTTGATTAAATATATGGATGACTAAATATTATAATTAAGAGATGCAAAATCTGATGATATAACAAATTAATCCAAACATCATATCTAAATTCACTAATCAAAATATAAGATATATGTATTTTTTTTATAAATAATGGAATTCAAAAATAACAATAATTGCACTATCACAAGTCGATGTTTCTCGGTGTATTTTGATTATTAATCTCATCGACGTGTTTAATATTAAAAATCACTTGTGCGTTTCATACAAAATTTCCACCGGTGCTTTTATGTAATCAATTAGCACTAGTTTCAATATTAATTTAATACCACAAAATTATTTTAAAAATTTGGCCTTTAGTGTGTTAAGCTTATACAAAGCATTGGTGCTTATGTGTTATTAATATGCATCGACGCTATTGTGTTATTGATAAGTACCAGGGCTTTTTTGTTACTACAAAGCACCAGTGCTTTCAATTTTTAATGCATTGGGGGGGGTTTCCCTGTAACGCACCGATGCATATTATTTTATATGACATTAGTGCCTTCTTATTAATAACACACCGGTGCATTCTATGCAGAAATCCCCGGTGCTTAATTATTTTTAACTACCCCAGTGCTTAATTATTTTTAACTCCCCTGGTGCATTTTAATGTTAAAGCCCCGATGCTTATAAGGAAAATGCCCTGGTGCTTTCATATTTTACTACCCTAGTGCTTGACGTTAAGTGTACAACACTGGTGTTGTAGGTGTATGTATGCACCGATGCTTGTTCCTTATACAAACACACTGATTTGAAAACATCTGCTAACACCTCTGGCCACCCAGATTTTTTTAGTTATAATCTACTTCCGTTATAATATCTGCAAAACATCCGCTATCAAAAACAAATGTTGTAGCGAAGGTTTTTTTGACAATTTTTGCCAATTTTGTAACAGTAGAAACCTCTGCTAAAAGGTATTTTCCTTGTAGTGATACAACTCGCCTCACTTAATCATCTAGAATTTCCTAGAAACATAGGAATTTTAATTAATTTAATCAATTAGGGAACCAACTCCCTTAGTAAATGAAAGACCCCCTAGGTTTTGACAGAATAGTGATTTTGTGGAGGTAGGATGCTCTTGCATCACTTTGTCTCCTCCTCAACAACACCCTTCGATTAAGTTAAATCCACCATTCCTTAAACAACATTCTACTTTGTGGATATACAAAGTCACAATGAAAGGTAGACACACACATGTCTTTCATGAAGTTTTTTCAATAGATCTACATTGTCACCAGTAGATTTAAAACCATCAAGTTTATCATATCTTGTAGAAATAGATCCATACACAATCTACTCAACTTGAAATTCCCACACCAAATCTACAGATCTACTTCACTTGACATGACTCACAACAAATGGCACACTCAACAACACTTGTAAGTCATCGAACAACTCACACACGACAACCTCGCATGTCTTCTAGCATTAGATCACTCTCGCTAGAGAGTCCAAGTTACCTTGGTTTTGATACCATATTTCACTGTGTAGAGGGGGTCCCTTGTCCTACAAACAAAGGGTCTCATACATCAATTTGGTGTCTAATAGATTGATTGATTTATTTATTATGACATTCTATACAACAAAGAGCCAAAAAATAACAGTAAGCACATAAATCTGAACAAGAAAATGCACAAGATATTTATCCTACAGACCCTTTACCAAGAAAATCATGCCAACATTCAAAGATATCTTCATTCTCCTTGAGAAATCTACCCAATCCAATGATCAAGGCACTTTACAATAGAGTATATACTTAAACTTGTATATAAGTTTCATCATGAATAAATACCATGAGTCTATAAATTACCAATGATAAACTCATCACTCATCACATAAAAGTTAACTAAACTACGCTTGACTAAATCAAGATTAATGTAACATCTTATTATATTAAATAATGAGAACACAAAAATAATTACACAGAAGGTGTTTATTAAGGGAGGGTTCTTTTTCGTTTTTTCGTCGTCTGCCCACTACCTATCAAACAATGACATGTGTTCATAATCCCTCTGACTGGTTTGTCAAATCTACATGGTTTTATTCCACGTATAGATTGGGTTGCCCATAGGTCTATGAATAGCGAGACATTTCCACTCGGCCCTACTTTGCACCTCCTCTCCAACCTTTCCACTTTCTCTACATCCCTCAACCCATCAAATTCTCTTACATTCATGCCGTAGCTTTCACTAGGGAACACCATTTTTTTCATTAGAAGCCAAAAACATCTGTCCCGACATCGAATCCCAAAGAAACCAATAGATGGAGACTAAAACAATAAATCCCTCTATCTTTCTTTCTTTCCCTTGCCAACCGCCAATGTCGACGTGCCATACCAACGAGTCAAACATGTATTTATAGTTCAATTTGCATCGGTCATTTGATAATCCTAGTAGAGAGTTGGTTTCTGAAGGTGAAAACAAGTGTTGTGGTTGTCTGTGTTGTGTTTATCATCCATCTCTCTTTTTCTTTTGCTCCAATCTTCTAATTAATTAGCGATAATAATAGAGTCGTTCCAGTGGAAATCACTAGGGATCTAGGCTCTACGATGAAGAATCAAAACAAATATAGCAATAAATTATTTCTTCAAGGCTAGGAAACTATAAAAATGTTGGGTTTGGAGTGTCGCGGGTGCTTCAAATAAATGTGTCATTGTCATGTGGCAACTGAACACTACTAAGAAACTAATTCATTTTTTCTTCAATCCCCATACACCTCACCTCATATTACATGTTTAAATATTTTTTAATAATATTTTTTATGTAGGGGATTGTCAGAATTCGTGAAACATTCTCCACCACTTGGTATTTATTTTTGTGTTTTTTTGGGTATTTTGGAATATGAATTTAGGTGATTGGGTGTCTCCAGGGTCCTCTCTTTATTTTTATTTTTCCATGTTATTAACATGAAGAATGCATATTATTTATTAGGGATTGGTGATAAGTAAGTTAAATATTTCATTAAAAGTGGCAGAAGCCAATTTAGAATTCAAGGCTTAAAGCGTAAACCATGAATTCAACATGAATTGGTAACATTGAAGATGGTTCAATTCTAGAAAATTGAAGGTACCAAGCTAAATAATGTTGGAACTATGGTTGTTAGTGCAAGATCTTTAGAATTGATTTCTTCTCCAAAAATTAAGAGACTTCCCACTGTTGCAGTTTGTGTATTTCACTATCTTGAGGAGAAGGAGATATGTGATGATGATGATGATGATTATAACCATAAACATAGAAGGAGAGTTCCATGGTCTCAATATTTTAATCTAGATGGTGAAGAGGATGATTTGACAAAACCTGTCAAGAAGTAGGGTGGGCTTTTCAAATAATGACCAATCATTATAGGAAAGTGAGGCACAATTTTCATATGGTCTTGGGGAATATACCCCCATTACAAATAGAGAGAAGGATCCATAAATTTTGACAAGAGGCGTCATTGTTCTTCACCCTTTCTCAAGTTGAGTGTGGATGAAGGTCAAAAAGACGCAAAGGGAAGTCAGATATATTATAGTGAGATAATAACATTGGAATGTATTCTATCTGAGTAACCGTTAGAAGATATACAACACTACTATCACAACCTTTTCACAAATTTTTTATTTGGTTTATCACACAATGTACATTTTCAATAGAAAAATTCAAACCGAGTAATAGTTAAAAAATGTACAACACTACTATCACAACTTTTCTATTTGGTTGACCACATAATATAGGTTTTGAATAAATAAATTCATACCACTAGAGGCAAAGTAAAACACATGAAATATTATTACTGTTGTAATCTTCCAGCAAATCGACACCCCACTCTCAATCAAAAACTTGTTCCATATTATCTCTCACCCATGTAATATTTTATCAATTTGGGAGTAACATCTCATAAATTGTTGTGCATTGTTGAAGTGATGATCCCCTCTGTAACACACCCACCCCCTTAAACACTCTTTTATAGTAGGGTGGGGCATAATAATTTTCATTTTTGTTTTCCCTCCAACTATCTCATCTCGAGTCATCTTTAGGGTCCTACCCCGACGGGGAAGGTCCAGTCATCAACCTTTCCAACATATGGCATAATCACCATCTAACCCATTGTCTGAGGGAATTTTTGACGTTTGGGGTTCATGGCCACTTTAAATCACAATCTTCCTAAAACACGAACTCCAATCTCATAGATCGGATGGTCGAGGGGAGTCCCGTAGGATCCATAGATCCATGCTCCAGGTCACTTCGCGACTTCGGCTTCGGAAGACATGGGAAAACTAACACGCAATATCCCCGATGCACGAACTCCAAACTCGTAGATCTAATGATCAAGGCGGGTCCCGGAAGATCCTTGGATCTACAGTCCATATCACATTGCAACTTCAGGTTTTAGAGGTTTAGTCACACCAACGCGCGATTCTCGCGATGTGATAACTCCGATCTCGTCGATCCGACGGTCAAGGTGGGTCCTGATAGATCCTTGGATCTACGGTCCAGATCACATCGTGACTTCAGGTCTCGGATGGGTTTAGGGGTTAACTCCCGCACTCTTTCCCATGGCCAATGGCCACGACGTCCCTTGGTTTTCTCTAAACGGATCACATCCATTCATCTTTCAGATAAGGAAATATCTTCCCTTCCGAGACCTTCGCATTACCATTTTCCTGAGCTTTACCCTGAACGGGTTAGGTACTTGGGTCTGGAAACTCACATGGAAAGGGGGTCTGGGAGAGGTATCCTCTTCAGATGGGTAGTTTTAGGTCGACACAATATCTTCTATCGTGACCGTGAAACATCTTGTGCCCCAGAAAGCCTTCGGAGTTACGCTGGGAATATCGTCTATCAACGAGAAGTGTGAGTTCACAAGGGGATGAAAGCATACACATAACATAACCATTTCACAAAGAAGGAGTTTATGAATGCATATATATACATGTATTTCTAAGACCAAGAAATCAATCATCGTTCTAATTCAACAATTGAAGCAGGGAAAAGACTTATCAGAACTAGTCAATGTGAAGCAACTACTGCAAGGGGTGTCCGTTTCCACCCAACCGTAGGCACAGTCATTCCAAATGGATTTACCACTAGCCACCTCCAAGCTAGACCACGATGCTCTGCAACACAACCTTTCTTCTTTCTCAGCCACGGTAGGGACAGAGATTACTCTCCTCTTCTTGCAGGATCCTGGAAATGGTTTACACGATACCAAGCAAGGAGGACTAGCCTCATTTATCATCTTGTATCATAACCTCTTCTGCCATTTCCTATATCCAAAACGCTTAGTTTTCAGTTCTTCCTTGAATCCCCCGAGATTCACTTCCCGTCTCTGCACTCTTCGCAGGCGTTTTTTTCCTTTGCCCGCCACACCTTCCTTTCTCGCCTCTTTCAGCAAGGTCGCGTGTGGCTCAAATTCCCAATATGTGGTCAGTTTTGGAAGCCTTACAAATCAGTTATATGCCCTATCCCCTCATTAACTATTGAGGAGTTCTTTCCACCCACCAGCCTGGTTGTAATTCATTTCTGAGTCAAAGGATGGTTCTGGTCCTGAGTAATTAATTCCAGTAAGCACTGGTTTGGTGAAGGTTAGCGCAACCATTCCTGGTCCCCTTCAGCCTCTCTTTGTGTAGCATTCGTGGTCTTTCCAAGTACAAACCCCCTTCCAGTAGTCATGCAACACTTGTCCATTTCATTAGTAAATAATTAGGTTCACATTCGTTTACCTTTCAAGCAAAGGTCCATCGAATCAATATTCACACACTTAAAGTTTGCCATAGTCTCTTGGCCATTTATAGTTATATTTACAAGCTCGGGGAAACAGGGTGTTACAATTCTCTCACCCTTAAAGGAACATCGTCCTCGATGTTCTATCTATTAACATGTCTGGTATGTACAGAAGTGAATAAAAATGGATATGCATGTCTCAGGGCATCCTCCATTTCCCGTGTGGCCTCATCTGGGCTAAAGTGTTTCCATTGCACCTTGACCTGTGCGATGGTTCGGTTCCTGAGTGGGGTTTCCTTTCTATCTAGTATGCATTGAGGTTCTGACATTAATTCTCCCTCCGGTTCGACCTGGATCACAAACCAATCAATTATATGATTAGAATCATGTACTTATTTCTTCAACAATGAAACATGGAAAACATTATGTGATTTTACTGTGGGAGGGAGTGCTAGACTATAGGATTCAGGTCCCACTCTATATATAACTTCGAAGGGTCCAAAATACTGAGGCACCAACTTGTCACAAGCTCCCATCCTTGGGGAACTCTTCCTGGGCCTAACCTTGAGATAGACGTGGTCTCATGTCTTGAATTCTCTGGGGGTTCTCTTTCTGTCGACATAACTTTTCTGTCTATCCTAAACAATTTTCATATTTTTTCTTTATCTAAATCACTTGTTGTTCCATTTCTTTCAACATGTCAAGTCCAATTGTAATTATGTTCACAGGATTACTCCAGCTGATTGGAGTGTTGCACGACCTACCATAGAGGACTTCGAAAGGGCTCATATTTAGTGATTCTTGGTAGCCATTGTTGTAGGCAAATTCCACCAGTGGTAGGTAATCTTCCCACTTTTTAGGTTGATGCATTACATGCATCCTTAGCATGTCTTCTAGGATTTGGTTCACTCTTTCTACCTGTCCATCGGTTTGAGGATGATAGGTTGTGCTAAACAGTAATTTGGTCTCCAGACCAGCCATCAAGGATTTCCAAAAGTTTGAAGTAAATTTTGTGTCCCTGTCGGACACGATCTCCTTAAGCATGCCATGTAGTCTGAATATCTCCCTCATGAATATGTTGGCAATATCTATTGCCTTGCAAGTCGATTTGACGGGACTAAAATGAGTGGACTTGCTCAATTTATCCACCACTACCATGATGGAGTCATTCTTCCTGGCCGATGTTGGTAATCCGGTGATGAAATCCATGGAGATGGTCTCCCATTTCCATTTTGGGATTGGAAGAGGTTGTAATAATCTTGCTGGGTGTCAGTGTTCTTCTTTAACTTGTTGGCATTCTAGACATTTAGTTAAATACTCAGCTATGTCTTTCTTCAATCCAGGCCAATAGAATTGTTTTCTGGTGGCCGTGACCATCTTCCGATAGCCCAGATGGCCTGTGTATGGTCTCTTGTGCAATTTGTCCATTATAAACCTCTTCAAGTCGTCACAACTTGGAATATATAGCCTATTTCGATAAGTCAATAGACCTCCATCTAGCATCTGGTAGCCTTCATACTTTATCCCTGCGGGTTCTTGATCCAGGTATGAAGCCACGGTCTGGAAGAAAGCGTCTGCTTCTTGTGCATTCCTGACTCTTTCCCTGACATTCGTCTCGCAGGTTCTCACCGTTGCCAGGTGAATTGTTTTCATACTTCTGCTAAGGGCATCGACCACCCTATTTTCCTTTCCTTTGATATGTTTGATTTCAAAATCAAACTCGCTAAGGAGAGCCATCCGCATAGCTTGTCTAGCATTGAGTTTTGGTTGGTCAAACAGGTGCCTCAATCCACAGTGGTCTGTCATAAGTAAAAATTTCTTACCTAGGAGGTAATGCCTCCACATTTTCAAAGTGTGCACTATGGCAGCCAACTCTAGATCATGGGTCACATAGTTGACTTCATGCTCATTCAACTTTTGGGATTCATAGCAAACTACGCTTCCCTCTTGCATAAGGACTCCTCTGAGTCCTTCCTTGCAGGCATTTGTGCACATGAGGAAGTCATTATCCAAATCGACGATTTTCAGCACGGGCGCATGGGTCAGAAGGTTTTTTAGTGACTGGAACCTTTCTTCACATTCTGGTGTCCAAAAGAATTTAACCCCCTTCCTCTGGAGGAAAGTGATTGGACAACCAATCCTGGAAAACCCTTTTATAAATCTCCTATAGTATCCTACTAAACCCATAAAGGATCTGATATCTGAAACATCCTTTGGGTTAGGTCATTCCATGATGGATCTGATCTTGTTAGGGTCTACTACTACCCCTTCTTCAGATATGACATGGCCCAAGTAATGTATTTGCTTCTGGAAAAAGTCACACTTGCTAAATTTGGCGTAGAGTTGATGCTCTCTTAGCACTTGAAGTACAAGTCTAAGATGTTCCTCATGTTCCTCTCTATTCCTAGAGTATATTAAGATATCATCGATAAAAACCAATACAAGTTTGTCTAGGAATTTGATGAGTACATTGTTCATCAAGCACATAAAAGTGGCAGGGGGATTGGTTAATCCAAATGGTACTACCACAAATTCGTAGTGACCATATCTTGTCTTGAAGGCGGTTTTGTGGATGTCTTCATCCTTGATTCGGACTTGATGGTACCCATATCTCAAGTCAATCTTTGAGAAAATGGAAGCACCCCCCAATTGATCGAACAAATCATCGATTCTGGGTAAGGGGTATTTGTTCTTTATGGTTACCTTATTGAGCTGTTTATAATCTATGCACAATCGGAGTGTACCATCTTTCTTCTTCACAAACAAAACGGGTGCTCCCTATGGAGACAGGTTGGGTCAGATGTAGCCTTTGTACATCATTTCCTTTAGCTGTAGTTTGAGATCAACTAGCTTAGGTGTACTCATCCTATAAGGTGTCCTAGATACTGGCACTGCTCCTGGTGCGAGTTCTATTGAGAAGTCAATGTCCCTTCTCGGAGGTAGACCCGGTACCTCTTTTGGAAACACATCTCTATAGTCTCTTAGTATGGGATGGTATTCTAAGCTTGGTCTATCATCTTCAACAGGTTCTGACACCTGTATTTCATATAGAGGACATCCCTTTCTGCAATACTTTTTCATTTGAAGAGTCGATATTCGTCTCACTGAGACAGGTTTCTGGATCCCTTGGAGGGTTATCCTTCTCCCCTCTTCATTTACACATTCTAGGTTTTTATGATAACAGTCCAACTTAGTTTTATATGTAGCTAGCTAGTCCATACAATCAACAGGTCATACGATCCTAGGGGTAGTATGTTAAGGGTAGCTTGGGTGGGCAATCCATCCATAATGAATTGGCAGGCTGGTATGAACTCCGCTATTTTCCTTTTGGTACCAGTGGCTAATTGTACCAACCATGGCTTAGTATGTCTATGTGGATGCAGTTTACAGTTATCAACGGTCTGAGGGGCCAAATAACTCAAATTTGAACCAGGGTCAATTAAAATAGGTACTAGATGGTTGGCGATCATACCTTCCATCTCCACCACTGAGGCTTGGTGGTCGGCTTGTTTATTATCCACGGCTGCATAAATTCGTGGCATACTCTTGGCCACATAATTGACGGTGGTAGCCTCTTGGACTTTGTAAATCCTTCTATTGTTCTGTAGTCGGTGTAGACAGTCCCTCAGTAGATGTTATTCTCCACAACCCCAACATTTCAAGGGTTCTTTCTTTGGGTTGTCAGTCTTTCCCGAGGTTGATCCAAAAGGTTTATTTCTGCTCTGGGAGGGGAAGTTCTGCTGATGTACACTTCGGGTAGGAAAGCTCATCCTTGAACCCTTCTTATAATTGTTAAATCTTGGGGATTTGAACCCCTTTTTCTAGAACCCCGAACTATTCTTCTGCTTCCAGCCCTCGCGAGGTTCCGTTTGAGGCCCAAACTATTCATAAAAATATCTTTCCTTCCAGATAGTGTCTTCTAGGGTCTTTGGTTCATCAAACTCAATTATGTTTTGGTAGGTCTTAGGTAACCCACTGATGAATCGTTGCACCTTTTCCTTTTCTGCTTTTATGTAGGGTACATACCTTAACAACTCAAGGAATCTGCTGACATATTCCTCTATGGTGAGTTGTCCCAACTTGAGTTCATAGAACTCTTTAGTTTTCTCATCGAAATATTTTTCCGACAGATACTTCTCCCTGAAGTGTTTCTCAAACCGTTTCCAGGATAGGTCCTCTTCATGGATTCCTTTCACATTCTTAAGGTCTTCCCACCAAATGGAAGCCTTTCTATTCAGGTTGAAAGTGGCTACTCGAGCCTTCAAGTTTTCATAGAAATCATGGACTCTGAAATACTTCTTCAGTCCAAGTAGCCAAGCCTCCACCTCCTCTCCTTTCTTAATCTCATCGTCGAAAGAGGGTGGTTTGGCCTTCCTGAATTCTTCGGGATTATGACTTTTGGAATGCTTTTGTTTCTTCCTTTTCCTTTGAGAGTGTGAACTAGTTATACTACTAGAAGATCCCTCTGAATCGCCAGTTTCCTTCCTAGAGGATTCATCCAACGCTTGTCCCCTATCTCCAGGTTGGACCTTTCTCAAGGTACTCCTCCCAATGTGGCCACTTAAAGGACCACGCTTCTATATCTCAGGTGGACTTCGACTCCTCTTTGTTTGTCGTCGGTCCACATGATTGGTGTTAGGTCCATGTTGTAGTTGTCTCTTTATGTCAGATAAACTCTGCAGCAAGACTAAATTAATTTTCATTTTCTTCTCTTGCTCTTTTATCAATCTCTCGTTGTTGGCCTTGCAACTCTGTAATTCAGCCATGAGACTCCTCACAGTCTTAGCCTGGTCTAGAGGGGTCTCTACCACCCTCCTCTCGTCAGACTCTTCGTCTCTATTGTGGGATCCATCCGCCACTTCGTGGCACGTCACCATTCTGTATGATTGCATTTTCTCGCGGTTGATCGACCACTTGAGTGCAGACAAAACACTTTCTATTAGCTAACATTTTATTAGTTCATAACCAAGACATAATCCATATTTCTTAAATACATACACACATGGCAATAAGCTATCATTTCTTTCTATAATAAGGAAGGGAGTAAGGTAGGGTGTCGCCCCTTTAATGTGGTTTTTACGTAGCTCGTCCATGATCCCAAATAGGTCGAGTGTTGTAACCATGCTCTGATACCAATTTGTAACACACCCGCCCCCTTAAACACTCTTTTATAGTAGGGCGGGGCATAATAATTCTCATTTTTGTTTTCCCTCCAACTATCTCATCTCGAGTCATCTCTAGGGTCCTACCCCGAGGGGGAAGGTCCAGTCATCAACCTTTCCAACATATAGCATAATCATCGTGTAACCCATTGGTTGAGGGAAGTTTCGACGTTCGGGGTTCATGGCCACTTTAAATCACAATCCTCCTAAAACACGAACTCCAATCTCATAGATTGGATGACCGAGGGGAGTCCCGTAGGATCCATAGATCCACGGTCCAGATCACTTCACGACTTCGGCTTCAAAAGACTTGGGAGCACTAACACACAATCTCCCCGATGCGCGAACTCCAATCTCATAGATCCAACGGTCAAGGCAGGTCTCGGAATATCCTTGGATCTACAGTCCAGGTCACATTGTGACTTCGGGTTTCAGAGGTTTAGTCGCACCAACACATGATTCTCCCGATGTGCAAACTCCGATCTTGTCGATCCGACGGTCAAGGTGTGTCCCGATAGATCCTTCGATCTATGGTCCAGATCACATCGTGACTTTGGGTTTCAGATGGGTTCAGGGGTTAACTCCTGTGCTCTTGCCCATGGAAAACGACCATGACGGCCCTTGGTTTCCTCCGAACGGATCACATATGTTCGTCTTTCAGACAAGGACATATCTTCCCTTTCGAGACCTTCGCATTATCATTTTCTTGAGCTTTACCCTAAACGAGTTAGGGACTTGGGTCTGGCAACTCACACGGCAAAGGGGTCTAGGAGAGGTATCCTCTTCAGATGGGTAGTTTCAGATCGGCACGATATATTCTATCTCGACCATGAAACGTCTTGTGCCCTGGAAAGCCTCCAGAGTTAAGCCGGGCATACCGTCTATTAGCGAGAAGTGTGAGTTCACAAGGGGATGGAAGCATACGCATAACATAACCATTTCACACAGAAGGCATTTATGAATGCATATATATATATATATATATATATATATATATATATATATATATATATATATATATATATATATATATATATATATATATATAAGACCAAGAAATCAGTCAACATTCTAATTCAACAATTGAACCAGGGAAAAGACTTATTAAAACCAGTCAACGTGAAGTGACTACTGCAAGGGGTGTCCATTTCCACCCAACCGTAGGCTCAGTCACTCCAAACGGATTTTCCACTAGCCACCCCCGAGCTAGACCACGATGCTCTGCAACACAACCTTTCTTCTTGCTCAGCCACAGTAGGGACAACAGTTACTCTCCTCTTCCTGCAGGATCCTGGCAATGGTTTACACGATACCAAGAAAGGAGGACTAGCCTCATTTATCAGCTTGTATCATAACCTCTTATGCCATTTCCTGTATCCAGAATGCTTAGTTTTTAGTTCTTCCTTGAATCCCCCGAGATTCACTTTCTGTCTCTGCACTCTTCGCAGGCGTGTTTTTCCTCTGCCTGCCACACCTTCGTTTCTTGCCTCTTTCAGCAAGGTCATGTGTGGCTCGAATTCCCAGTCCACGACCAAATCTGGAAGCCTTACGGATGAGCGTTATGCCCCATCCCTTCATTAACTCTTGAGGAGGTCTTCCCACCCACCGGCCTGACTGTAATTCATTTTTGGGTCAGAGGACGGTTCTGGTCCTGAGCAATTAATTCCAGTAAGCATTGGTTTGGTGCAGGTTAACGCAACCATTCCTAGTCCCCTTCACCCTCGCTTTGTGTAGCATTCATGGTCTTTCCAAGTACACCCCCCCTTTCCAGTAGTCATGCAACACTTGTCCATTTTCTTAGTAAATAATTAGGTTCACATTTGTTTACCTTTCAAGCAAACGTCCATCGAATCAATATTCACACACTTAAAGTTTGCCATAGTCTCTTGGCCATTTACAGTTATATTTACAAGCTAGGGGAAACAGGGTGTTACACCCTCATGCACTTTGTACTATGGATCTCATATGAACTAGTGGTTTCCACCCTCTAATTGAATTGTACCAATGCCCAATGAAATTGTCCTAATACATAACAACAACCCTTCTTTTCCTTATATTCCAATAGTCCTTGAGAGATTCGAAACACCAATTGAGGTTGATTTAGTGATGAACAGGTATTTCACGACTTCTGACATCACATCCTCCCATCACATGTCCACTTATCCACTTATGTTTACCCCTAGTAGAAGACCTTTTGAAATATTTATTTTCCATCCAAAAATAAAATCTCCTAATCTTTAAACAACATAACTACCTTGATTCACCTCAATATTTCCTTTCCCAACTTTGAGAATATACTAATATACTTTCTTTCCACACCATGCACCTAATACCTCCTCTCTATAATGAACCTATCCATGTACCAAATTAGAGGTCCTAATTGCAAGTTAGGTGGTTATGGGGCCCTTTTTCCCATAGATTTAGTACTTTACAACATTGTCAACTATCATAACTTTCTAGTTCGTCTTATCTGTTTGTCTTAATTTATAATCTTGGCATGGTTACGTTTCTATGAGTGTTGCAGGTAGCTATATTTTAATGTCTCCCTTTATTTCTATTTTAATAATATGCTCATTTTACGAGTAGCCTTGATGGTGTCACCAAAAGAAGGTGATCTGTCACGTTGGAACTAAATGAAGGGCCCATCATGATTAAGGACACCAGGCGTTGAACACCTTACCCTTATAAATTTGGTTTGGTACTTGGAAGTTGGTAACATCAAGTAAAATTATGTGTTTAATGGTGTCACCAACCAAAAGAAAGTGATACATTAGGTTGGAATTAGATGAGTTGCGATACATTAGGTTGGAATTAGATGAATTGCATATCATTATGAAGGGTACAAGCAATTGCACATCTTGCATTTTTAAAGTTTGGTTGGTAATTATATATAGAGTAAAAAAAAATATAGATTTATGTTAAGATGAAATGAGATTTTGTTAGTTAGGTTCAATAGTGTTTATTTTTATTAAATTAGTTTAGATTTTTTGGAAGATTAATTTCCTGTTTTTATATATATATATAACATGAAATTAATCTTTAAAAAAATCTAAACTTCTACTATAATAATAATTAATTTTTTAAATATATATTATCTTTTTTCTTTGAAATACTTGGATAGATAGTGCAACTTTAACTATAATAATAATTGATAACTTTAAAGGATTTGCTTGAATTTGAAAATATAATTTATGTATTTTCGTAAACAACATGTTTTGGATATTTGGACTAATGGTTCAAAAAATTAACTTCACTTTTGAATATATATATCTCGCATACGAAAGATGCCAACAACAATATTATAAATCAGTATAAATCATTCGGTTCGTAAATTCATATGGACTTCCTATATGTCCACATCCAATCTCAATTTAGATATGGTATCAAAATAGTAATCTTACACTATTAAAATTCTAAAATATTTATATGATTTAATCATACCATACTAAAATCATAAAAAAAACTATTACCTTTATCCTAATAAATTTTTAATATACGAATCTTTTCCAAACTAATTTAAAAAATATATATATAACATTATATAATAGTAAATATTATTATATTAATTGTTTTATAACCAAATCACTCAAAATCAACACTTCCTTCATATCCCATTCCATACCATTTTCCAATAACATTGACAGCCCTTTTCATATTTTCATAGTAGAAAAGATTCCATACCATTTTCCAATAACATTGGCACCCCTTTTCATATTTTCATAGTAAAAAAGAGTCACCAATGCCAAAGTAACGATAAGGTCATTGATTGAAAAGTACAAGCATCATGATTATAATCTTTTAAATTCTATGTGAGATTCTAAATCTTATTTCTCATCAAACAAAGTGCCCTTAAAATGGTTTGAAACACTAAAATGATTAGATATACATAATAATAAGGATGAAGCATGTGAAGGTATCATATGCATATTTTTAGACTTTAGTTACTCTAAAAAAAAAAGGGTTTTGAGATGAAGTGATAATTGAAAAAACAAAACAATAATTTAATTTTTTTTTAATGGACAACAAAAAAAACTATATTTTAAACTTTTTTTTTTCTTTTCCACGAGAAATTATCTCGATATATATTAGAGATATATATCATTTACATTCACTGTATCCAGTCTAGCACAGCAGCCATTACAAATTTCGTCCCGGAGACCCAGCAGGGTTTGACCTCGAGACCTCCTCCCAACACTTGGAGGAAGGTCCTGTCTTTACCAATCGCGCTGGACTCGCGGRATCTCTTTACAATTAAGATTTTAAACTTGTCAAATAAGATTATGTAGAAGTGTACATTGATTTATTTACAATATATAATGTAGAAACACCCCTCCCTCATAGATAGAGACTATATTGAATAATTTTTTCTTTTAATTGTAATTCAAGGGGTTAAGTGATTGATCAAAGCTAATGTTAACTCTTGTATTCCTAATTTTAATTTAATATATGTTAACTCTTGTATTCCTAATTTTAATTTAATAATTTAGATAAAGACTATATTGAATACAAATATCTTTTAATTATGATTCAGGGTTTAATTATGATTCAGGGGTTAAGTGATTTATTAAAGCTAATATCAACTCATTTATTTTTAATTTTAATTTAATAATTTAGTGTAATTGATATCCTTTGGATTAGTAGAGTTTAAGATGACTTTTTACTTTTGAGAGCAAATTCAACTCATTTACTTCTAATTTTAATTAAGAATTTAGTGTAATTGATATTTTTTGGATTAGTAGAGTTTAAGATGACTTTTTACTTTTGAGAGCAAATTCTCTAAAACCTGATCCTAATTGAGAGTAACTTGCTTAAAAGCCCATTACAGGATTATTGATATCTATACTTTGACAAAAGCTTCATTGTCACTTACATGTGAAGTAAGGGCATAAGAGAACCAACACAAGAGAATGAGCCATACCTTCTCCAAAGTATGCAAGTTGGACAAGACATAAAGCACTAAAAAACTCAATAATAACTTTTAAATGGTCAATTTATAGATAGTTGTTGCTATGGAAAAGCCAAAGCTTCATTCTCACTTACATGTGAAGTAAGGGCATAAGAGAACCAATGCAAGAGAATGAGCCATACCTTCTCCAAAGTATGCAAGTTGGACAAGACGTAAAGCACTAAAAAACTCAATAATAACCTTTAAATGGTCAATTTATAGATAGTTGTTGCTATGGAAAAGCCAAAGCTTCATTGCCACTTACATGTGAAGTAAGGGCATATGAGAACCAACGCAAGAGAATGAGCCATACCTTCTGCAAAGTATGCAAGTTGGACAATACGTAAAGCACTAAAAAACTCAATAATAACCTTTAAATGGTCGATTTATAGATAGTTGTTGCTATGGAAAATTTTGTTGAGAACAACTATTACTTCTCATGACATAGATGATTCTCTATAATCTAAATGTTTCATAAGAGGAAGAATATGCCTAGTTTCTCTAACGAAAGGTACGGACAAAGAACTTAAATGATCTATTGCAAAAGGTTGAGATTTATAATTTATTTTTATATAATTTTGAGAAGTTTGTCCACCAATGCCTGCATTAGCAACAAGGGAGATGGTATTAAATTTACATCGTTTCAAATTAATATATTTTTATGATATTAGTACAATTTCCATTATGATTGTGAGATTGTGAAATTATATTTTTTTTTAATATAGTCAATATTTTAAAATATCTTCTCTTAACAAGTTTCATAAATATAGAAATTATATAAGATACCCTTTCCTATTCATAGAATAATCATAGTACTTTAAAACATATTCCTCTTATCTATATATCCATCTCTACTTTAAAACATATTCCTATTATCTATTTATCTATCTTTATTTTAAAACATATTCCTTAGCGTTTGTTGTGTTCCTTCCTCTCATCATGATTGCTCTTGTCAACATTTCCACAACTTGAGCTTGATCTTGAATGTGTTATAAATCTTGCATTACACAATGTTTTGGATGAATCATCACTCAATTAATTTTGTTTTCTCAATTCAAGTGTCAACGAAACAATTGAGTACTTTGGTGCACTTGCCATTTCTAATGATCAAAGTTGATCAAGCCTATGTGGATACTAATACCAACTAATTTAGGAAATCACAATAAGCATAATGATTAAGAACATGTGTTTCCTCCTTGGAGGTCATAGGTTCAGATCTAGAGGGGAGCAAAGTATGTATACCTTTGTAGACTTTAGCAATCAAATCATTATATGGAGGGGGTCCCTTCGCCCACAAACAAGGGGGTCTCGTATACCAATTTGGTGACTTGACCCTAACCTTAAAAATAGATTATTATTATTATTATTATCTTTCTAACCAAATTTACAACTATCTCATTAAGGAAAATGTTATGTCTTATATATATATATATATATATAAGTATAAATGGTTTCATAATTTTGCACTTTACAACTATTGCTATATTTAATTTACAACATAGCTTACTCATTTAAGAGCTCAACATGTTACTTGCAGGGGAATTCAGAAACACCCCTCAATACAAGTACAAGCCACTCGAGCTAAACTCAATTGACTTATTTTAATCTTCATTAATGGAGTGATTTAAAAATTAGAAAAATTAACCTTAATTAAAGAGGATAAAACTCTGCTTTAATTTAATAGTATCATAATCTTAATTAATGAAATAATTTAAAAATGAAAAAAATTGTTTTTATTAAAAAGATAAAATTCTGCTTTAATTTACTTATTTTTTGAAATTTTGAAATTCAAGTTTTTTTAAATGGATTAAAATTCTTCAAAAAAAAAATTATGATTAAAGTTTCCAAAATAGAATGATAACTTTTTAAAAATCTTAAAAAAAAAAATTTCAACCAAAAAATAACTAAGCTTATCCACTTTTTATCTTACTTCTTAATGCCAAAAATATAAACTAAAAAAATACAAAATAGTTACTTTTTGAAAAAAAATAAAAATAAATTATATATATATAATTTCTTAAAAGGCAAGTCCCCCCAAAAAATATTGATGCTATATGTTTCAGGGTAAATTATTAATTATTAATGTAAATGCAAAAAAAATCCAAATTAAATTTTAATACATATATTATCATTAATATTTTAATATTAAATATTTTTTTAATTTTTTTAAAAAAAATTTGATAAACATTATTTAAGTGAGGTTCAGGTTCAAATCTAGTTATTTAGTACTAGTGTTAAGAGCTAACAAGTCACTTTCAAACATAAAACTTATGACTACTTATAACTTAGTAAAGACAGAAACATCTTTATTTACTACTAGTGCTAAAAGCCAACAAGCCAATCCCAAACATAAAACTTATAAATTAGTAAGACAAAAACATCTCAAAAAGAACATCTATCCAAACACATCTACCCTTCTCACCTTATCACAACCAATCAACATATCACTTAAAAAAAAACTTTAATACTAAATACTTAACAGTCACTCCAAATATTGTGACCGTACTACCTAACCAGTGCACCTAATTTTATGTAATCTCTGCATTCTAGATGCGTATATTCTGATTTGGAAGTCCCCACCGCACCGACACCTATATACTCTGCATCATCATGTGGCGTGATTAAAGCAAAGAGAATCCAAAGTTGGGCAATGGAAGGCCTTAAAGATCTGACCGACACACTTAATTCAATTCCAAAACAATTAACAACCAAAAACAACAAAACATAATGAACAGACTTTGAATAAACGATTCTCAAATTATGACAGAGACAGGTCCCTTGACAAGCGGATCTCCGATCTCAAAAAGCCCAACAGCCCCTTTTACAACAGTAATTCATTTCAAACGTAAGGACATACTTGGAGCTTCCACGACATTTCCAGATAACAGTAGTCAAGTCCTTCAAAATTCATGTTATTTAATCATCAGATTGCCTTCCCCAACAACAGGCTCATTGAGGTCAACGAACAGTGTGTTGGGTATCTGCAAAACCGTCTGAAAGTCATGTATGATATGTATTCATATCAATGGTGAGAACTGGATCTGCTTCTTCAGGCTTTCAGAACTCCAGTTTGAGAGTTAGAGTCGCGGAGAATCTCAGAGTTGCAGAGCCCAATATTTTGGATGCCATGGCGGCTGTTTCTCCAAGCTTTTCTTCATACTCTTCATCAGATTTAGACACTGAGGTAACCCAATTTCCCCACTGACACTCAGATTTCTGAAATCCTGTTGATTGTGTTTCTTCAATGAATGCTCAGATGCTGTTTTTCTTAGACCCAGAGAAATATTTAGCAACAGTTTTGCTGATAATCTGTTTTCTGGTTTCGTTGCTGTTGCTGAAGGTGTATTGATTATATCGATTCGTTGATGCTGTAAACGATGAGAGAAATGGAGTCTGTTTTGACTGAATATAGTCATTGTTAGTTACGGGTTAGATCGGGACTTGTTTTTCTTGTTGGGTATTGTTTCTGATTCTTCCTTGCTCTTAATTGTGAGCCAGATAGAAATTTTGTTGATCAATAGTGTGTATTGAAGGCTGCCATTGATGGCCCAAATGGATATTTTCTTGTTAATGATAATCCAGAAGACTTCTGTGTATTATTATGTTTACCCATTGCTTCTGGCCATAACCCATTTGAAGTTTTTCTGATTGGTTTTCGTATCTGTTAATCTGAGTCAGGATCCTGGCTCTCATGGGTTTTGTTTTAATCATGACCGAGATGAATGTGTTTCTCATTGATCACCGTTATTTCATGAGCAAAATCAAGTGTCTGATATTGATTATGATATTGATTATCCTTCCTCCCTCCTGTTAGTGAAGACTCTTGTGCACATGTTTCTTGTAGGTTATCTTTCTCCCTTGCTTTCAACTTAGATGTATATTTCTGACATTCACAACCTCTTTCCATTTTTATTGCAGTCAACAGGTTCCTTCTTCTTTGACAAAAGTATCACTCTAGGAAGCTTGATGGGTCTTAAATCTGATGTTGGGTTATCCGGGTTATCTCCAAGAGTCGTTGTTCATGGGCAAGAGCTTTCCTCCTCAGAATCTGAGGTGCCGAGGAGTAGGCAGAGTGCAAGGTCTAAGAAATCCAAGAGCTGGTGGAGATTATGCAGAGATTCTGATGACTATGACTGCCACAGAAACATCAATCCTTCACTTGAGCAGTTCCTAGAAGAGGAAAGAAGAACAACTGGTTCAAACATAGGAGAAGGAATCTACATTAATATCATGTATGATGAGTTTACAGCTGGCCATGATTTCTCGGGTAGAAATTTACTATTCTCAGAGGGTCGAATTCTTCCTCCCCACTCAGCTCATTCTAGACAGCAACCATCCAGCATTGACATGGTTCGGGCTGAATCTAATAATTCTTGGTCAACTGAATGCTTCACTAGAGACTCTGGTTCAAGAAGGGGCTCCGTTAGAGAAGCTCACGATCATGGAAATCAATCAGTGGGATCGAGACTACCTACACTGTTTTCTGGCATTTTTCATGGAAGAGGATAGAGGCCTAGTCCAATGATATATTGTTGGATAAGTCATGGGGGAGATTTCTGTCTGATATAATGTCATGTTCATCAGTTTTGGGGCAACAGCAGGTGTTTGACAGAGATGTGTACAATTTCATTAGATGACCAGCTCTAAGATGTTCAGATGCTTTTAAATTTTGTAATTAGCTAATATGAAACAGTGTATTAGTTGCTCTTTTACATTGGGACCCAGTATATTGACTTTATGCGCATTGTTTGTTGGACACTATTCAATATTGTTTGGATTGGCGTGAATGTCACAATTATTGTTTTGCTTCCAGTCACAGTCATTTTGCACAAATAGATGCAGAAATAAGAATCTGCTGGTCAGCACCATGACTGCGGCTGTAATCCGTGAAAATTGCTATGGGGGGAGTCATTTTGTTTGGTTATTTCCTATAAAATTCCCACTAGAGCAACCTAAAAAAGCAGATGGTGTGACAGTGACAGACAAACAGTGAAAGTGACGATGATAATACCATTGAGTAAATGGATGTAGACGTTGACACATCCAGAGCTCATGAAGCATGTTTTAAACTAAATGTTAGAAGATTGCTTCAGAAATGGTCAATAACCTAGTGTGCCAAATCAAAGTGAGGATAGAGATGATGGTTTGATCTAAGGGGAGGCTATAAATAGTGCTGCAACACCACCCTTGTTTGATGAGAGGGAGGCACAATGCTCAATCTTGACAACTTTTCTCCTGCTCTATGACATCAATGCAAAATTTGGTTTGTCAAACAATAGCTTTACGCCATTGTGATGTACTTTTTATATGATGTGCATAGTGCTCTATATCTCCCCAATCACTCTACTTTATTTTTTACAAAAATAGTTTGTATACTTAAAAAAAATGCCTCAGCTATGCTTGTAGGAAGATACACCAATTTAGCCAACTATGAGTGGCTTTAAAGTACTACATAAGTTATAGTGACAAAATTATGGCTTTTCACCCAAGATACATAATACCTTTCTATCCGCCCATACGACATAGATTTTTTAACAACACTAGGGTTTAGAGCCCAACATTTCCATTCTGTGTTGGAGAGTATGAGCTGCCTTGAGCAGTGTTCTACCCCACTCCTTCTAGTGCCCAAAACCTAGCAATTCCTCGTTCCATAGAAGAGTTATTCTATTCGATCTATGTGTAACTACCATTTCCAGCTTCCTTATTGCATTCCTCATTGTGGTCACATAGCTTGTTATTCATATGCTGTCAACTTCTATTGCCTCCATGACTTGGGCTTGTTGGCTCTCACCACTACTCGAGTTCTGCATGAATGTCTCTCCACTATATCAATCCTTTCATTTAGTATCTCTCTTATACCCCTTACATCCTCCCAAAATTCCTCAAATTAATACCAGAGGACAAGGTTGCATACGAGAGACACTTTATCAAATCATAACTCAAGTTTGACATAATGTTAGCAGTGAAAGCAACAATGAGAAATCAATCCACTATATCAAGAATGTCTCTCCACTATATCAATCCTTTCATTTAGTATCTCTCTTATATCCCTTACATCCTCCCAAAATTCCTCAAATTAATACCAGAGGACAAGGTTGCAGACGAGAGACACTTTATCAAATCATAACTCAAGTTTGACATAATGTTAGCAGTGAAAGCAACAATGAGAAATCTACTAAAAATATTGTCCTTGGAGATCCTATAAATAGGAAATAACTCAAGTTTGACATCATGTTAGCAGTGAAAGCAACAATGAGAATCTATTAAAAAAATTGCCCTTGGAGGTTCCATTGAAACTTGCGTGCCTAAGAATTTTATTATTCTAGAAAGTGGATGGGAAAAGATCATGAAGGTAATGAAAATGGGAAAAGAGGTCCCATCAACATGGGGAGGGGAGGAGGCTGGGGGCAAAGGGAGGAGAGACACGATTAGTCTAGCATTGATTCATCAGTTTCAAGGAGAGAAGGAAGAAGGATCAACTTGGGGAGGGGAGGAGGCTGGGGGCAAAGGGAGGAGAGACACGATTAGTCTAGCATTGATTCATCAGTCTCAAGGAGAGAAGGAAGAAGGATCAACTTGGGGAGGGGAGGAGGCTGGGGGCAAAGGGAGGAGAGACATGATTAGTCTAGCATTGATTCATCAGTCTCAAGGAAAGAAGGAAGAAGGATAAAGCAAGGATCAACTTGGGGAGGGGAGGAGGCTGGGGGCAAAGGGAGGAGAGACATGATTAGTCTAGCATTGATTCATCAGTCTCAAGGAGAGAAGGAAGAAGGATAAAGAGGGGTGGTAGTCGGGGTTACGTCAGAGATAGTACCTCAAACCTGAAATAAAGATGGGGGTAGATGAAAGAGACAAGGTAGGGGAGCGGGGTATTGTTTCTGGGGATGAAACTTGGAAGCGAAGAGATTTTTCCAATTTCTTGCATTCTTTTCTGACCAAGAGTCCCAGGCATTTTGAGAAGAGATTTTTCCAATTTCTTGCATTCTTTTCTGACCAAGAGTCCCAGGCATTTTGAGAGATATCTGGGAGAGTCCAGATCCTTCTATGGGAGCCTTTCCCCCTTATTTATGATGTTTTCATCCTTGTTTCTAATTTGCAGCTCATCGTGATCTATTTCTGCCACTTCGTTGGATTTTCAATTTGCTCCATGTTGAAGGACATGATAGGACTGAGACATGGAATCCATTTCAGATTTTCTTGCAGCGCTCTACTGTTTGTTTCATCCCAATATCCTTTTGAATTTAGACATGGAAGCTATTTCAGATTTTCTTGCAGCGCTCTACTGTTCATTTCATCTCAATATCCTTCAAATTTGATGTTCATTTCATCTCAATATCCTTCAAATTTGAGGTGCCCTAGAGAGTGGATATCAGTGTCTTCGAATCTCCTACACCAATTTGGTGTTTGGCTTTTGGCTTGGCTGTGACTTTACAAGTCAAATCACTGAGTGGAGGGGGTCTCTTGTCCCAAAAACAAGGGGTTTCATTCACCAATTTGATGTTTGACTTGGCCGCGACCTTAAAAATAGATTATTATTATTATTATTACAAGTAATATTGAAGATGAGTTCATTGGCTATTTGTAATCCTCTGTAAATGGTTGTTTCCTGAAAAATGATGTGTAGGAGTTGGTGGGTGGTTCCATGCCAATATGTTTGACTTGGCCGTGGCCTTAAAAATAGATTATTATTACTATTATTACAAGTAATATTGAAGATGAGTTCATTGGCTATTTGTAATTCTCTGTAAATGGTTGTTTCCTGAAAAATGATGTGTAGGAGTTGGTGGGTGGTTCCATGCTAATAGAGGTGATTTTTTTCTTTCTTTTCTTTTCTTTTTCCTTGACTTTCTTGTCTTGCAACCATTCTGCTCCTAATAGAGGTGATTTTTTTCTTTCTTTTCTTTTTCCTTGACTTTCTTGTCTTGCAACCATTCTGCTCCTTGGTTTTCTAAGCTCTCTTTTACTAAAGAATTTGTTGATGTGCATTCCCTAGGTAGAAGCACTAATTTTACCGTTTTAGAAATGATTCTCCTTTTTCCCAAAAGGATAGCTTCATTCCTCGAGTTCCAAATTTTCCAAAAGATTTTTTGGGGGAGCATTTGTGGT
This sequence comes from Picea engelmannii, assembly GCA_009831015.1. Taxonomy (NCBI): domain Eukaryota; kingdom Viridiplantae; phylum Streptophyta; class Pinopsida; order Pinales; family Pinaceae; genus Picea; species Picea engelmannii. The sequence continues at coordinate 667,534 of ML777433.1, read as the reverse complement.
ATTTTAGTCACCATGGCATTATGTTTAGAGACCCTGGATATGTTTTGTTTCGATGAAATAGGACCTCTTCTCGTACAATTAGTCCTTCAAACGGGGCACCATGCTCAGTTAAGAAATCTGCTTTCAAACGGGGCACCATGCTCAGTTAAGAAATCTGCTTTCCATACTTCTTTGTTGAAGTTGCAAGACAGATCTGAAAAGAGGTTTTGGTGTCCTATAGACATAACTCACATCTATGGCCCCATTATTCTCTCTTGGTCAGATTTTCCAGTCAAAGGCTCTTTGTCAGATTTTTCAGTAAGCTTTCCTTCATCCATCCTTTCTTTGATCCCTTTTCAACTCTGTATTTGTCATCACTTCGTGTTTTATCCCACATTATCCTATTTTGCATTCCTTTCTTGACGGGTGTTGCTCTTTGTAACATTCTATTCACACAATGTAGTTCTTCCAATTCGTACATGAGGTTTGTGCTTCCTTCCCTTTTTCAATCTTTTGCATTCGATTCGATTACTCAGAGCGTTTAGTTCAGACTCATTTCTAAGTGGGGATTTCCATAAATTATCTTTCATAACTTAGTTTCATTCTTGATAACCAGTGACACAGATAGGCTTTTTTCTCTGATGTCCATGAAAGTGAGCTAAATGAGCTAGAATGGTATATTTTTTTTTCCTTATATTAAAAAAATATTTTGAAATCATCATACTTCTCCACCATTCTCTTTCACCTGTCATAATTTAATTTAGGACAACCTCCCAAACTACTAATGATAATTTCCTAATTTCCTTCTTTTAGTCCTTTTTCCTCTTGTTCCAAGGTACTCCCCTTCCTTCTTTTATTTCCTTTTTTTTAAGTACTTTTTCCTCTTGTTCCAAGGTACTCCCAGAGAAACTTAGTTCATTTAGTATGCTTGCTAGAGACACTAGGATAGAGTATAGAGGTATGAGGTATACGTGTAGGGTAGATATATTTTTCAGAAGACTTGGTTTTGAATGTAGATTCATCTTCTTAAATCTTCATCATGATGTTTTCCTTCTATTCTTTTTGTGTGGGCTGAAATTTTTGCTTCTTTAGCATGTTAACATGTTAAGACATGGAAATTCAAAGATATTAAATTGTCTTTCAATGATATCCCACATTTTTCATCCACTTCCAATTACATTAATTACATTATTAAGGGTTGAGCATTGATTCAATCTTACATGAACATGTTATTACATAATCACACAAATATGACAATTGTCCATATAAAATAATGCAAGATATTAAATATGATTCAAAGATATTAAATTGTCTTTCAATGATATCCCACATTTTTCATCCACTTCCAATTACATTAATTACATTATTAAGGGTTGAGCATTGATTCAATCTTACATGAACATGTTATTACATAATCACACAAATATGACAATTGTCCATATAAAATAATGCAAGAATAAACAAATTTATGAATTTCTTATTCAAAATTTTGTGTAGTTAATCACTTTGTTCATGAATGATCTATATGAAATTTTGTAATTTAAAATTTCTTTCATTTAAAAAAAAAATTATGAGATAGCCTAGATTTTTGAGATTTTTTTTGAATGTCATCTCCTAATTTTTTTGAGAGGCCTAAACATTTTCCTACAACCCAAGATTTGGTTTTACGTGGATCTAGTTGACACTCCCTTGAGTATGCGATCCTATAAACAAAATTCCAAATAAATTATTAGAGAAAATCATGCTATGTGCTACCACACTCTCTATCTTTATTATGCAAATAGTTTTTATTATTTGGAAACATATTCATTGGCTTATATGTTCTTTTAAAATAATGCATTGCACAAAAAGTTCTCACTAGAGAATAATAGTATTCCAAAAACTATTACGTAAGTAGATGTGATGATAAAAGATTGAGTGTATTATGATTTCATTCATGCTCACCCAAAAGAGTGCATTCTCTATAGAGATTTTGAACACGAAAAGATGAACACGTGTCCAAATTATTCTAAAAGTTATTATTACATTGATCTCATTAGAAAGTGCACACTGCAAAAGATGCTACACCACATGTCCACAATCCAAAGGTTGATGAGATTATTCTCATTTAAGTCTCTAGCTCAAGTAATGGAATGGTACCAATACAATAGAAGCAACTGACATAGTGATGAGAGCCCCATTGGATTCACTGACAATGAAGATACAAAATCAAGATGTCTTTCAAAATTAGTTGTGTAGAAAAAAATTAGATTTGGTCTCATAATTGATGGGGTAAATCCTTATTTCCAACAATTTGTTTAGACCATGTGACCCGTGGTTCTAATCAATTGTGATCTTCCACCCTAGATGTTTGTTAGGAAGGAGCACCTAATGTTGACTCTACTAGTACTTAATAATTAGCATCGAGTGAAGAATATGAATGTGTTTTAGAGCCTTTGATATATGGATTGTTGATACGAGGAATTAGTATGTATAATATTTCTAGGCCAATGAATTCACATGATCATACATTCACACTTTATGACATATTATGTTGGTGCATTCTTGATTTTCTAGGCTTTGATAAGTCTAAAAATAATGGTGTTAAATATGTGTATATAAAAAAATATTTTTCTCCTACACAAGTGATTTCTAGATGTGCTTTATTTAAATTTGTTTTCTAATGAGGTAATATAAACAATAGTGTAAACCTTTATGTGAAGGGTTTAGGACAAAGGTTTATCATGTGTCCTCGCAAAGAGGTGAACAACAAACATTCAAGTAATTTGAACAAAATCATGTGTGAAAGATATAAGAAGTCATTCCTTCCTTCAATCCTCATTTTCATAAATCATCAAAGACGGAGTTTGATGGCAAGGAGAATCTTCAACCATCTATCATGACCAAGGTGCTAATTGATTGATTAAATATGTATGAAGGTTTGCTAGTACTGAAAGAAATGCCTCATTGTATGAGCAAACTATCTATATCCTACCGTCTTTTTCATTGGAAGGACATAAAGGTAACCGATTTTTTAACCCAATGCACATTTTAAAAATGTGTTTGCCTTGTTTTAAGAGCATGCCTCCTATGAAGAAAATATGAAGAAAACATACTTGATGGTAGACAAAGGAGTATGCATGATGAAAGTTTGTTGAAGTTGTTGATTAAGGTTGGTTGTCAATGATGTCAACCCTTGAAGAAAGCCCCACAACATAAAGGTTTGGGTAATGGAGCCAAGATTGTTTGATGTAAAGATGACTTATTATTGTCTTGTCATGGTTGATAAGAAGTAAAGATGGATGAACTCCAAAGTGGTCCCCTTATGGTGAAAGCCCTCACTGGAAGACGCTTTGGGAAGTAAGAGAACCCATGCTTAATTGTGGAATAATGAGATGAAGGAAAATGAATTTGTCAGGTAAAATATCCTAGATGGATAGTTCTTGTCATTCCATTTCCAGTGATATGTGGAACGTCACATAACTTCTCACGGTTAGAGAGTTATGGCCATGAGAAGTTGGAGACCCCAGGTTTGGGTAATGGACCCAAGTTTGTTTGATGGATAACAGTATGATTTATGATATATTTTCAAATAATACTATTTTATATGGATAGTACATGTCATTCCCTTTCTGGTGGTATGTGGAACATCACATAACTCCTCACGGTTTGAGAGTTATGGCCTTACAAAGTTGGAGAACTCTCATATGTCATCCAGAAGCCCCAAAAGGTCAAAGTAGTCAAAGTGGTTTAAGAGATTTTAAAAGGTAAATAATAAAGTGAAGTAATAAGTGTATTATAATTCAAAGTGAATACAAAATAAATTATTTCAATAATAAATTTAATGGAGAAATTAGAAGTGGGTTAACCCTAAAATAAGGAAAGTGGGGCCAAGTGACCTAGAAGATGTTTTTAAGGAAGCTACTTGGAGAGTATAAATAAGAGACAAGACTCTCTCATTTTAATCACACTTGAGCATATTGAATATCTATAGGTGTATGAGGTAACCAAGGATATCTAAGCTAAAATTTTGAGGGAAAGTGAAGAAAAGAAGGTTGAAATGCAAGGAAGGATAAATTCTTTTGATGGTGCTTTCTAAGGTATGTTATTTACAGGGCATCTCACCATTTTTGTTATAAATTTTTTTCTATAATGATTCAGACCGTGAAATTGCTATGCCATTGAGAAAACATATCCAAGTATCTTTGGTAAAAACTTTAGCTTGTGGGTCATTGTATTTTTGGAGTTACACTTCGTGGAAAATAGGATTTGTGGCTAGTCCTGAAACTAGTCAAAACCAAGTGTTTCGAGTAAAAATGTCATAACTTATTCATAATAGATCCAAATTTAGTGAAACCAAATGTGTTTGTTAGGGTATAGTCTTTAGTATGTTTTGTAACCGTTTCAGATCATTTCAACAAATATTCCATGGGGGGCACGCTCTACAAAGTCACTCTCTATAATAAGTCAGAATTCAACAAGGTATGTCATTTTTTCTATAACTCATTTTCTGAGAGGTTCCAAGTAGTGACACCTGGAGGAATTACATAAAACACACTGAAGAACATTGTGTATCAGTTTCAAATATTTATACATTACAGGTACAAAGTTATGATTACTTCAAGTTAGGGTTGTTGACTAATCCAAAACTAGGCATGTGAGACTAAAGAAACGTTTGATGAAAATGCTAGTCTCTTGTTGTTGAAGTTAAGAAATGTTTGCAGGAATGCGATCATATACACCAGGTCTATTATAGAGCTACAAATCAGATTTGGATGATGAAATTGATGAGGGCTTTTGATTGAGGTACATGTTGAGTACATGGTTGAGACAAGTAGCTGATGAGTTGGCACATACATGAGGTGTATAGTTGATAATGTTGGTACATATTGATAAGTCATAGTTGATGAGTAGTTGACACAAGATTGATACATACTTGCTACATGGCTGGATGCACTTGTTTATAGTACAGGTTGATTACAGGTTATTTGGTATAGGTTGGTGCATGGTTGATGCACTTGTTTATGGTACAGGTTGATTACAGGTTGAGGTACAGGTTGATGCATGGTTCGGATTTATTGGTACAGGTTTACAACGGTATATCTCACAATGACAGGTTGATAGTGGTTCCATCATTCTACTTCTAATTCAGGGTGGCAGGATGAGGCAAGGACAAGTGGTTGTAGCCACCTTTCAGTTGTAGCCAGAGAACATAGGGGGTTGTAGCCTCCTTCTGGTTGTAGCCAGAGAATTGGGGAGTTGGAGCTTCCCTCAAGTTGTAGCCTGAGAAACTAGGGGGTTGGAGTCTCCTTCCAGTTGCAGCTAGAAAACAAAGGAAGTTGGTGCTTCCAATGAATGTAATTCTTCAAGACATATAAGAAAAAACATTTCGTGGTTTTCTCCCGATTTGGGTTTCCACGTAAAACACTGGTGTACTGTGTATGTGTATGTTTGTTCATTTGTTCATTGCTTATTTAATATGCAATTATTGGATGATAATGCTTCAGTGATATAACACTTGGATTATATGGTAAAAAATGATTAAATTGTTCTATCACTGATTCACCTCCCTCTCAGTAATGCAACAAAAGTAAGGTAAGATCAATATACTATGAAAATGATAAGATGGTTGCTAAATAAAATTGAGGTGTAATTTATGAAAAATGTTATGTTTACCATCATAACTCAAATAGGTCATGATTCTTCATTAAAGAAAACTTTTACTAAATTGATGAAAATATTGTTGTTTTAAATCACTTAATCACCATAATTTGTTAAAAATGTTTTCTAAGTATAATACATATTACACGTATGAACACCTATACACACAATTACTTTCTCACTATACTAACCTAATTGTTTTTTTATATGCAGCATGTTTATCCTCTAGATTTAGAAATTTATTACAACATCAACTTCTATGAAGACTTATGACATGCTATGACAAGGTTATCAAATTCTATAAGGTAAATATCAATAAATTTATAATTATCATCTATATGTTAAATGATATTAATATCCCAATGATGCTAAATTTATAATTATCATCTATATGTTAAATGTATGTTAAATGATATTAATATCCCAATGATGCTTTCATATTAGTATTGTTTTCTAATATAATACTCTAAAAAATAAATTATGATATTGAGATATCATGTTCCATATTCATAGGTGAATTATTTTAAGGGATATCATTTTTGATTATATTTCTTGACAAAAATAAAAAATACATGACATTGTTTGCATCTTAGAGAAGGAACTCCCAATATAAGCTTCATTAGCATTTAGGTGCACCTTTTAGTGTATTGGTGAATTGTCCTTTATTAGTTGGTGTCTTTAGTGCTAGGTGGATGTTTTTTCTTAGAAAGGTACACGAAGGAACTAAAGGAAATGAGCACAACCTAAAAGTTGCATGGATAAGGAATATATTGTTCTAGAATCCTTTTATTTTGAGAGTGACTATATAAAGAAACTTTACGTTCATGTTGTTGATGCCCCATTTTGAAATTTTGGGATTTGTGGGCTTGGCCAACAAAACCTATGACAAAAATGCTTTTGTCTGGATGTTGGAGTAGCATGCACACCAATCATCTCATTGGGAAAACAATGTGCAAATTGAATTGTTTTTAACTGAATTATAACTAATATGCTTTTGTATATATATATGTGTGTGAAATGTAAGATGTAAATATTAGCTACTAGATGATGGATGCTAATTCTTAGGTTGTGGAAGGATGTAAGGCTATGAAACATGGGAGAGGCATGGAACCTGTCTAATATGGAATGTTGTAATGTACTTTACGTATTGTTGATGACTCTTTAGGATATTAATGGAAATATAAGTGAATATGGTTTCCCCTTTAAATCTCTCAATTGTGTAATATGAATGTTGTCTCTTTGTTACACAAAATACTGAATAGATGTTTTTTTTTAATATGTGATATTTTTATATCATTTTAATACGTCTTTCCAATTTCTTAATGATACTTTAAATGGGACTTTGAGGTATTGAAAATGATACTATACTTGGGTCTTTTATTGTTGGCATGATTTCCAAACATGCGGTGTTTGTTTTGTGTCAACAATGGGTTGAATTATTAAGACAAACCATAGTTAAACAAAGAGAGAAATATATCATGGAGGCCCTATAGGGAAGAAATTCAAGATTGGTTCAAAAGAAAGGAGAATGAAATTGAACAGAAGGAGATTAGAAGATTGAATATAAACTTGTAACATTGGAGAGATAAGTATGTGTCTTCACATCACCATGAATTTTTATATGGATATTTTTGAAATTTCCCACAAGAGCAGTGATTGAGACAAGCACAAATAAGAGGACATGGGACACGCAAACACAAGTTTGGGATGAAGAAAGGATATAAAAATTGAATAAATTAGATGAAAAATTGTTGTATTCAGTGGAATTTGGTTTGCATGTACAACATTATTACCTACTTGATGAGAACTATTTCCTCAAAGTGATAACTCTAGACCCAAAAATTCTTAATCTGGTAAAGATAATTGAAATAAGCCCCCAAATTAAAAAAGGGGTGTTATTAATTTGACCACTTTTTTAGGGTCATTAAAAAAATAGTATTGATGTAGCAACATTTATGTACGTGCTTTTATAAAAGGTGTTTTTTGTTGACATCACCACTTTTTTCGAGGCATATTTTATATTTTTCCCCATGCTTGATTTTTTTTAATTGGTGAAATCTAGTAAAATTTTGTGAAATGTCATGCATGGAGTAGGGTGGAGGGGGAAACAATGGGTGCATGATGATGAGAATCCCCCAAATAGAAATTCCCAACATCTCTTCTCTCCAATAAGTAAAATTGCTAAAAAATTGGGCAACTTTCTCCATTTTTGAAAAACTTCAAGCATGGAGGGAGGAGGTGATTAGGGAAATTTAGGGCCTAAATTTTTTCATTGGCCACTTTTCCATGTTTTTCAAAAAATGATTTTCCAATTTTTTTTTTTTCCAATAACGATTCACCCAAATTCTATATGCTATTATTTTTTTTGAGGAAAAAAATGTGTATTTTTATTAATATAACAAAAATACATTGTTAGATTCCCATGACATTCATAAGTGTTGTTAATCCATTTACATGATGTTCTTATGTTTGATCCACCATCACAAAAAGAACTGGAAATTGTTCATGTTCAATTACATTTGTAGCCTCTTCAAACAAAACAAAAATGACATTAAGAAAATAACATTAAATTATCATTCATCGAGAGATATGTGCAAGTCTATCATTATACAAAAAATGAGATATAAATTAAAATGGCTAAAGTTAGGTCCATGGTTTATGAATATATTTTGCAGTATGTCCATTCTAGATTACCAAAATAATCTAGGTTCCTCATTCCAGCCCAACTCTAGCTTTTGAGAGCCCATTTGCAGCATTGTACTTGTACCTATAAATATGAGATAGAGATGTATATGATAAATATGTCAATATATTGAGAACATCATACACGGGTCATCATGTAGAATTCCTAAGAGAAATTTATTTGTGCATCCATTGGATAACCATATTTGAATCTCCAAAAAATTGTAATTGGGTTACATCAAATTCTTGTGTTAGTTTCATGACTAGCTTTAAATCCATCAATTCACAGAAGTTGTTAGTTTCTTGACCAATGCGAACCTTAAAATAAATATTTTGATATGGAGATAAGTATAAAATGCTTCCCAAACTTCCTTTAAAAGGGTTCCCCTATGATGCACCATAAAAATAATCCCATAGAATATCCTTATTTATTGCTACTTCACCTTGCATATTAGAGATAGAATTTTCCTACACACATGGGTAGGTTTTTAAAATATTCAAGGATTGGAAATCACATTTGAGGGGAAGTGTCTCTTTTCTTTCAAACAACTTTAGATTTCTAGCAAGCCATACTCCCTAGACTATGTTAAGTGGTAGTGCTCTTATCTTGGAAGCCTTGTTTTTGTTGCACCAAGTTCTTAAGGCCTCTTCAAGACTTCCTCCTTCCCTTGGATTCCCAATCCTTATTAGTCTTTCCACCTCTTTCCACACCTCCTTGGAGTATGAAAATTCCAACACAAGATGAACTATAATTTCCTTTGCTTGGTGACATTGACAACACCATCCTAACCCTATAAAATTCCTCCTCTGAAGAACATCCCATGTGGAATCCTTGTTGTGTGAGCTCAACCACATAAATATATTGTTTTTAGATGGGCATTTTAATTTCCATATAATTTTCCACCACTAGATTTGTTGGTCTGCTCTTCCTTCTCAAGCTAGTGCTTTGTATCATATTCTAGGAACATATTCTCCAGATGGATTCAATGACCAAATCAACTGATCCTCTTTTTCCTTAAGTATAGCATTACTACCTATTAAGAGATATGTAGCAACCAGAAAGGATTTAAAACTAGAGTAAATCTATATTTCCGTTTAACCATGATAGGGGATTTCTTTTATTCTGTTTGCAAGATTAACAACAAAATCTAAACATCATATAGTATATCTATAAATGCTATAACTTGAAATTTCTTGAATTTAGTACAAAAATAATAATTTCAGAATTACCTCTTGAAGAAGAAGGTCATCCTGCTGAAAATGCTTGCTGAAAGTGTTTGCCTGAATGATTTCCTAAAACTGCTTGCTTGAAACTGTTTCCTCCCAGCCAACTAGGAACATAGCCTCTCTAGCTCCAGGAAATTAGATTCCCTGGCCCTCGAGCCCAAAATCCTAGCAATTAGTCCACTAGCCCTAAATATTCCTCCAATTTCCCTCCAATTCCCTTTCTCCCATTTCCTTCTCCCATCCTCCCTTCCTCTCTTGATCCCCCTTCTCCCTTTCCCAACCTCCATTCTTATCCCCTCTCTTGAATCCTCCCCCCATTTAATTCCCATCTGCCTTATCCCCCCATTAATCACTTCACCTACCTTTTTAATAATAAAATAATAAAAGATTCAATCTAATTATTTAAATAATTAATCTAACTTACCCTAAATAAATTACAATCATTAATTAATAATCTTGGGTTGTTACAATATATATGTATATTTTCCATTCTTTTGCATACTCTACCCCGAAACCAATTTCTTCCCATGATAACCATTGCTATTGCCAAGTAGTGGACCTTGCCTAGTTTGCAACTTGTCTAAGATTAAAGTAACCTTTATTCCTTAACTCTCAAATCATATGAAAGGGAATTCTATGCATACTATTTCTTCCTACATAAGGGTTGGGACCAATTCACACTTTGTACCATTTTCTAATTTACCAAATCAACCAGTTTCCAACCAAATGGAAAACATAGATAACAACCTTCTAAATGATTGTGGCATTATTTTTTTGTTTGATGGGATTTATGATCCAATAATCCACTGTATTAGGGGCTATATACTTATCTCTTACTACCTAAACCCACAATCTTGTTCCTTGAATTATCCTCCATACATTTTTTGTAGTAAGAGCCTTTGAAAATAGAAAGGGATTTTTGAGGTCCCATCCTCCAATAGCTTTTGGTAGTGCCAACATTTTCCAAGAGGCTAAAGATAATCCTTTCTTTTTTTGGTCTCAAGACTAGATAAACTTGTAGCAAAGTTTCCTAATGGCTTCTAAACTACCTTTTGGGGCCCAGACAAGCTATATCCAATAGGCTAGAATTGCTTCTAGAACTTCTTTTACCAAAATCATATGACCTCCCCTGGACCACCATCTATTGCACCATGTGTTTATTTTCTTCTCCACTTTAGCTATTAGCCACTACCAACCAAATTTTTTGTATTGATTTAGCTTCAAAAAGAAACCTAGATACTTAAATTCATGTTCTAGATCAATCATCTTATATGGAAATAATTGAGTAATAATTTTTTTTTCCTGCTCAGATATCTCACCCCATAAGGACATCATAGATTTTTCGATATTAATGACCATTCTAGTTTCTTTACAAGATAAATCCACCCTTGAATTTCTAAATGACCCATCTAATGACTTAAAAAAAAATCAGTATAACATTTACAAATAGTAGATGTGTGATATTGCATGATACTCCAATAGGAACCCCTTCTATACTACCATTTCCTTCTGCTTCTTTAAGTAACCTACTTAATCCTTCAACTATTAAAAGAAACTACGGGATAGGGGACATCCTTGTCTGAGGCCCCTTCCTGATTTGAAGAAATGGGTTGTTACTCCATTTAATAGTACGACAAAATATACTAAAGAAATGCAACTCAATATCCAGACAACAAACTGATGGTGAAAGACTAAATGGATTGGAATTATTCCAATGTAAAGTCAACTTACCCTATCACAATCTTTGGATAGGTCCACTTTCATCATCATCGATCTTTGGATTTTGAACTTTATATAATTGATGCATTCTTGGGAAACCCCAACTACCTCATGAATTTACCTCCCCTCTAAGAACCCAAATTGTTCTCCAAATATTTGATTTGAGAGAACACTTTTCAATCTCCTAGAAATAACCTTCATGATATTTTTGTATATGCAATTGCATAATGACATGGGTCTCAATTTCTCAAAGATTTTAGGTCTATATTCCTTATGAATCAAAGCTAAGAATGTTGTATTGAAGACTCCTAACATTTTCCCTTGAGTTCTTGTTGTCTACACCACTCTTCGTAAATATTCCTCTATAAAATCATAACAACCCATGAATAATTCCATAGGTAGTCCATCTGGCCTAGGATTTTTGTCCTTTTGAAAGCTCTGCAGAGTTTGATATATTTCTTCTTTCCCGACCTCCTTTATAAGGGATGATTATCCTCCTCATTGAAAAAAATAAGGAAGGAGTTTGATATCCTAATCACTTTTTCTATTGTAGCCCATGAGTCTTCCTTGAAAAGGGAGGAAAAACACTTTACTCCTTCAAAAGCCACGTCCTTGAAATTTGTATCCTAGGTGCCATTTTCCTTGTCAATTCTCCAAATAGAGTTTACATTTGTTCTACAATTGGCATATCTATGAAAGAACTTTGTATTTTCGTTCCCAACTTGTAGCCATAATTCCCTGCACTTGAGTTTCCATTCTTTTTATTTTTCCAAAAGCATATGCCTCCTTTTATCTTCTAGTACCTTTACTTCATTTTTCTATTCCTCATTCATAAACCCAAAACCTTCCCTATGGTAGAGCACCTCCAAGGCTTCCTGTACTTCTTTTAGAACCATGATCATATTTCAACTTTTTTTTCCCTTTCCCAGTTAGCAACTATATTTTTTGTCTCTTAAAAATTTTGTTGGAATTGAAGAGGAGAAATTTCTCTTAAATTACCATTAAAGGGTTTCTAAACAACTTTGATTTTCCTCACAAAATCCTCCATCTTCATCCATTCTAGATTTAGTTTGAAGGGACTGAGAGGTTTTTCTATTGTAGGAGCCACTTCTAACACCATGGGATTATGGTCATAGTCTCCTCTAGTGGTGACCCATTGTTTGATCCTAATGACTTAATCTAGGAAGGATTAAAAAAATTAAATTCCTCTTACCAGTTCTAGCTCCCTCAACTCTGTTGTTATTCCAAGTGGGAGATGCTTGGATGGTTCAATATCCAACATATGAGATTCTTCCATTTTTACAATAAAATATGAGAGAGGGTCCAATTGAGTAGTTGGGCCTCCAACCTTATATGTTCCTGAGGTGAAATTCAATTCCNCCCCCCCCCCCCCCCCCCTTTATTATAACCAATACATTTTGAACATTATCCATTTTGAAAAAACCATCTCATAAGTCCATCCTATCCATGTAAGGACCATAAACATTCAACATTGTGATATATTTCCCTAGATCCAAAGAGAAAAATGAGGTCCCTGGTCCTATAGGAAAGGCCCAAGAATTTGTGAGAGTGAAGGATAATTTATTCCATCCAGTCACATTCTCACCTGATTTTGCCAATGGCATCAATAAAATAGAATTCTCAATTCCTAAGTAGTATACAAAGTTCCTTAGTGCTTTTCTCCCCATCCGCCATTGTCTCTTGCAATGAAATAATGGAACATTTGATATTGTCAGTTGGTCTCTTTACAACCAAATTCTTCGAGGGGTTATCCATCCCTCTACAGTTGAGGTTTAGAAAAATCAATTTGAACCCTCGAAAGGGGCATTTTCTCTAAGATCTTCGATTAAGGATAGTTGTTTCCCACACCTAACTTTTAAGGATTCTTGTTTATGCACCATAGACATTAAATATTTCCTCCCCCTTGATTGGGTTTCATAATTTTCTCTTCAAAAAAACCTAATCCCCCTACCACCTTTCCTGGAAAATCAAGCATGTATTTCCTTCTAGGAATTGAATTGTACTTGACCATTTCCAAGGGATTGGAGTTGTTAGAATATAGAAAATTGTGCTCGTTTTACCATTGACGATACCCTCGTCACCCAACCATAGGCCGAAGCCACCCTCCGAGCACCTTGACCTTGATTGAGAATTACTCTGGAAGAAAACCCTAGGCTAGATAGCCAAACAAGGTGTAGCGCATCTTCCTCCAAGGATAGCGCACCAACAATAGCTGACCAGATAGTCCAAACCCTAGCCAAGAGATAGTCCAAGCCAACAATGAAACTAGTTGCTGCAGCAACTGCACCTGCAACTCTCCTCAACACGTGCGCACCAAACTTGGAACTCTAGTGCGCACCAGTTGCTCTCTGTAATTATGAGATGTGTCAAATGAGAACTGGTGCCCTGTATTTATAGTGGTGATGCCAGATTTGTTGGGGCCGACTTCTCCTTCTAGATATATGTCTGTTCAGTATATTATTATTATTTCTGGCCGACTTCTTCTCTTGGAGGTTAATAACCTAATATAATTTATCTTTTTTTAGTCGATAAGACTTCTAGGGCTATTAGCCAACTCATTCGGGTTTTCTCTTTCTTTCCGGAGTCTTGTATTCTCGTCAGGTTCACACATGGAGGTAAATACCTCCCGCAACTACCATAATATTAATAGGAGTCTCATGTGCCCTTTCCATCCAAAGAGTAGTATGTATTAGAGTTTGTAGTGGAACATTTTGGAGCATGTCCAACACCCACACCCTCTACAATTATAGGAATATGTATGAGAGGTGGTGGATTGGGGTTTTTTCTTCTGGACAAACTGGGTAGAAAATCTCAGGGATTCTAGTTCTTTGGATCCACCCTCATTTCCCCAAGTCCCATTTTTTTTAATGAAAATACTTTTATTCATAAAGTGAGATGGATGAGTCGTACCCAAATTTTCTTTGTTGTCTTACCCAAGGAAAATGAGTTTTACCCAAAACTTAGGTGCTCCTGANCCTTTATTATATCCAGTCCATTTTGAACACTATCCATTTTGAAAAATCTATCCCAGTAGTCCATCCTATCCATGTAAGGACCATAAAAATTCAACACTGTGATATATTTCCCCAGGTCCAAAGAGAAAAATTAGGTCCCTAGTCCTATAGGAAAGGCCCAAGAATTTGTGAGAGTGAAGGAGAATTTATTCTATCCATTAACATTCCCACCCGATCTCCCAATGGAATCAATAAAGCATAAGTCTCAATTCCTAAGTAGTTTAGAGAGTTACTTAGTGATTTTCTCCCCATCCGTCATTGTCTCTTGCAACGAAATAATTGAACGTTTGATATTGTCAACTGGTCTCTTTACAACCAACTTATTTGAGGGGTTATCCATCCCTCTACAATTAAGGGTTAGAGAAATAATTTGGAACCCTCGAAAGGGGCATTTTCTCTATGATCTTTGATTAAGGATAGTTGTTTCCCACACATAACTTCTAAGGATGCTTATTTATGCACCATATACATGAAATATTTCCTCCCCCTTGATTGGGTTTGGGAATTTTCTCTTCAAAAAAACCTAATCCCCCTACCACCTTTCCTGAAAAATCAAGCATGTATTTTCGTCTAAGTGTTAAATTGTACTTCACTAGTTCCAAGAGATTGGAGTCTCGTTTTCTCTTTCCATCCAAAGATTAGTATGGATTAGAGTTTGTAGTGGAACCTTCTTGAGCATGCCCAACATTCACACCCTCTACAATTCTAGGAATATGTATGAGAGGTGGTGGATTGGGGTTTTTTTATTCCAGAAAAATTGGGTAGAAAATCACTTGGGGATTCTAGTTCTTTGGATCCACCCTCATTTCCCCATGTCCCCAAAACAAAAAAAAATAATGGAAATACTTTTATTCATAGAGTGAGATGGATGATTCTTGCCCAGAATTTCCTTCTTGTCACTAATTATATCTTGGTTAGGTTATTTAAGTTGTCTAGTGTCTGAGTTTTGAGAATCTACTATTGGTTTTTATATTCAAAGGCCATCCAAGTTCACTTGAACCCCTACATATTCTTTCCTATTCGTAATCTGAACTATTTCAAATTATTAGTCTGGATTTTTTCCAATTCGTAGTCTGGACCTCTCGAATGATTCCTTAGAGCCCAATTCTTTCACATACTTGGATGATTGCATTCTGTAGCAAGGTTCCCATAATAATGGTAGCATAGACATATTAAAGTTATCCCCTAATAGTCTAAATTGAGATGAAAAATATAAACTCCCCTTCTAATATCCATTGACTCTCCCCGACCTTTTCTCACCTCTAGTCCTACCAAGATTTAGACCATGCCATAATACCCAGTCTCTTGAAAGGATACATATTCTTCATAAAAAGTACCTAAAGTGTTACCAATTGTTTTGAACACCTCCTCGAACCACATAATTAATGGAAGTAATGGAATATGAACCCATACCAGGAGAATGTCCACACTAGCAGATCGAGCATCAAACTCTATATGCCATTTATTCAAGGACAGGGATTGGAATCCCCACTTCCAACATTGGTGCACTATTTTTTCTACTTCTTTCGTCATCCTAAGAACCCAAACCAACCATCCTTTGAATATAATTATGTTGCATGGAGAGCCCCACACCACTATATCAAAACTAATCCTGGTTCATTTATTCAACTCCTCACTACTTATTCTCTTCATGGGAAAACATCCTACCAACACTTGATCCCCCATCTCCATTATGTCATTTAGTTTAGTTTTATCGCCTACGTTTAGGTTGATGGCCTCCTATGTATTTTTTATACATTTACACCTCTTTGGATTTATTGAGCCCTCTTGAGACTAAATCCCTACCACCTCCAAATCCAAGGATGGGATACCACTCAATAGCTTCAAATCCAACATCGTGCCAACAAAACCAATTGAAAACATAGTCCTATCAATAAATAACATACTTGGAAAGGAAATCAATCTCTCTATATGCCTCATTCAATGTGTTTTTTGATTCATACTTGGAGTGCAATAATCCATTATCCTCCTCTGTCCATGCATTCAGGTTTGATGGATCTGAAATATCAGGTTCATAACTCCAATCATGGGGTGAAATTCTTAAGAAATTATAGTCCTTGGATTGATTGCCCAAAATTCCTAACATCCTTTTCTCCATCTATCCTAATGTTCTAGCACCTTGTACACCTAGTTCTTGTGCTAGAATGCCTAAAATTTCCATGATGGCCTCCTTAGAGGTTTGAACCCGAGATGATGTATCTTGTTAGAATCCCGCAATACATCCAAATGACCTACAATTGGGTTGGACCAAATCACTTTTCCCTCCAACGGATCATCAGTGAAGTCGAAAACTTCCTCCTCATACCCCATTCTTCCTTCCATGTGGTCTTATCCTGACATCATTTGTGATAGTTTCACCCTACATCCACCTTGGTTTCTCTCATGAAAAACCTATTATGGAAACCCCATCCAACCGGTGGAAACCCTAAACCTCCTCTGTAATCAATACTAATGTTGCTTCACCTTGATCTGATGTGCATAATTCTATATATGCAACTAAAATTATTTCAAAATGGACATGGGAGTTGAGGGAGACATAGGGTGAACAAAATAGGAACTTATCAAAATATATAGAATTAGCAAGAGTAATGTGGTCTAGTGGAGCATACTCTGGAAATGAAGGTGTTTCGTCAATCTTAATAAATGGTGAGAAAAGATCAACGTAATGAAGTGTTCCTTTTTTCTCATCTTGTGGTCATCCCTTGGCTAAGATGATATCAATATTGTCCTAAACACAATGATTAAAATCTTACCAACTATATACCAATGAGGTAAAACCTCGAATGAGATGATATTCCCTTACGAGTCAAAACTGTGAAAAACATAGAACATCCATAGATGTGAAAGACCAAAGGCCATGACCAACTCAAAAATCAAACAATCCATCATGCCATTTTATTGCAGGGAGTTTCTACTCTATTTCCCCTCCATCCAACTCATAGGTATGCCTCCATGATTTCAATACATTGCATTCACCTTTTGGTCTTCTCTTCCCACCAATTATTATAATATTATTACGACAGATATTAATTGATACTGATGCAAGGATGTTGATATGAGGTTGCCTAAGCGTTTTGAGAAAATATTGTTTAACTGCCACAAATTTAATGATTTAGATTATACAAAAGAAAAGATTCCACTATGAATGGAGGTATGTTTCTCTATTGCGAATGGAGATTAATTATAAATTTCCAATCTACAAGGGTTTTTAATATAGATGACTCTACACACATTCAACAATCGCGCATGTAGACAAATTTCTGCAAAATAATATTTTCTAGGGTTTTGTGAGGGAGAACCTCCAGAAAAACCCAGCTTTAACCCATGAAGAGGCCAATGCATGCAACTGAGTATGTAGAATATTTGATTAACAAATGAGCACTGGTGTTTCCCAAAAAATTAGGTCAAAACCGCAACATGCTTTGATTACCCAAGATAAATGCCAATCTATATTTTTTCGTATGATAAAATAATTTTATTTAAAATATCACCAAAATTTCTAGAAACTATATAAATCCTTAGAAATTTGAATATTTTTACAAAAATATCCCCAAACACTTATAGTTGGTATTTTAAGAATTAGTAATATTTTCCAAGGTTTTTACACTTTAAGATAAGTATGGATCCTTGAAATTTTTCCTTGGGGTGATGCCCATCCTTACTCCCCTCCCTCCATGCTTAAAATTTAAAAACATTTGAATAAATTTTGTGAAATTTTGAACAATTTCATGCATGGAGGGAGGTTCTGATGTTGGGAATCATCTCTATCCATCAACGCTAAAATTTCACAAAATTAAAGGAAATTGTTATCTCAAATTTTCAAAATTTTGTAAAATTCTCTCTTAATAAAATAACATTAAGGTGAGATTTCCATAGTTTTATAGAATTAATGAAATTAAGGTGGGTTTTGAGTGATTACTCATCCCACTTTAAAACAAATGAAAATTCCTAAAACTAACAATTAGAAAAAAAAATGTTGATACTAGAATCATTTAAAAAATACCAAAATAGTCGAAGAAAAAAATGGAACTACAATATCACCCCTAAAAAAGGAAAACCCTTAAAAAAAAAAAAAAAAACAAAATGGCATGTCTACATCAACATTGATTTGAATAAAGAAATATCTGGAAAAAAATGACATATCACCATTTTTCAAAAATGCCAAAAAACATTTTTTAGGAACGCCCTACAAAAACAAACAAAATTGCATGTCTAAATCGACAGTGATTTGAAAAAAAAACTCTTAAAAAATGGCATTTCACCATTTTTCAAAAATTCCCCAAATTTTGTTTTTAGGAACCCCCTACAAAAACATTACCACATTGACAATACAAACTTAAAAAAAATAGCCTTGAAAAAAAGTGGTGATATTGCTAGAGCCATTTTTTAGAAATTGACAAAACACCATCTAAATCACCTCCCTAGAAACGATAATTTTGTAGGGTTCTCATCAAATGAGTGATTTAGTTATCTACTAGAAGGGTATATTTTAGAGTTTTCTATTCAACATTTTACTTCTATTAGTAAAAAGAAAAAATAGAATTCTTGAAGGGGCCTAAAGAAAGTATGATAAAGGAGATATGTTTGTGGGTAAAAGTAATGTTGGAGAAGGGTATTCTAGAAACCATGCCCGACTAGATGGAGGAGTAAGAACCCCATTTATTAAATAAGAAATGGATTAATGATGAGCAATGAGAGAAAGGGATGGGAAGTGGCACATCGAGTGGTACACCATTACCAGAGAAGTCATATTGAAGGATTTTTTTATGCTTTGAGGATAAGGGTATATGACATTCTTAGTAGAAGAGTTAAGAGTGGCTAATACATCGAGCCTATGAAAAAATATATTGTATAGGAGAATGTGCTTGGTACTTACACAAAAGAAGTGTGGAGAACATAGTGTGATGAATTTGTTGTTTGTATAATTGAAGGAGAGGATGTTGACTCACCCAAGGAAATTGTATATGTTGAAGATGCTTTAAATAGCGAATATTATTTAGAAGTTATAGATATGCAATTATGAGCCCATAAATAATGGGAATGAACGATTAGACGATGAAATGTTTTTATCAACCATGTGATCCTAGAACATTTGAGATTATGTGAAGATTCTAACACAAGTTGGATAGGAAGGAAAAGAGCACAATCTGGTTGTGTCTTTCAGATTCAATGTTACTAAATTTCTTGGGAGAAGCTACAACCAAAACATTATGGGATAAGCTATCGGATTTGTATCAATCTAAGTCCCTGGTAAACAAACTTTTCCTTCTGAAGAAGTTGTACCTCTTGAGGATGAAGGATGGAGACTCGGTGACAAAGCATCTAAATTCCTTCAATAATATGGTAAGTTAGTTGTTGTCTATCAACATTAAAATTTATGATGAAGATAAGTGCATTATTTTAATGTGTTCTTTGTCAAATTCATGGGATAGTTTGGTTGTATCTATTGGAGGTAATACAAACACATTAAAGTTGGATGATGTGGTTTATCCTTGTTATCGGAAGAAATGAAGAGGAAAAATATGGATAGTTAGAGAACTGATGCCTTATTTGTAAGAGGACATTCCCTGGATAGAAATAAAAATAAGTCCTTGAGTGGGAGATCTAAATCTATACATAGATCTAAATATCTAGGAAAATCCTTAAGAAAATGTTGGAAATGTGGTCAAAATAGGCATTATAAGAAGGATTGTAGATATAAAAGTGTTGAGAGAGGAAATGGATCTGATGTTGTTCCTTCCATAGAAGGGAAGAGATCCTCAGAGGAAGGAGGGGATGTGTACTTGGTTTCTTCAAGCACACATGCAGATCATGATGTATGGTTGATTGATTCAGGTGATTCTTTTCATACGACTCCCCACAGGGATTTGTTATGTGAATATGAAAAGTATAATGGAGGTGATGTTTTCCTATGGGATGAATCGATAACCAGAATCATAGGATGCAAAAAGGTCAAGTTGTTACTCAAGGATGGAAGGATTAGAACACTCCCTAGGTTTTTGAACATTCCAGAGGTAGCTAGAAACTTGATATATGTAAGTAAGATGAGTGATGTAGGTGTACATACTATTTTTGAAAAGGAAACCTGCAAAATGGTTCAAGGAGAAATAATGTTTATGAGGGGAGTTCAGAATGGAACTTTGTACAAGATTTTGAGAAGCACTATCCGTAATGAGTGTAACATTTTTGTTGTTCCTGAGGGTGGACATGAAGAAGAACAAACCCCTACGGTCTCTGGATAAAAGACAATGTTGTGGCATCAAATACGGGGACATATTGGAGAGAAGGGCCTTTGAGAATTACACAGTAAAGGTATGGTTGAAGGTATGTTTAATTGCACACAAGATTTTGATTTCTGTGAACATTGCATATATGGTTGTAAACAAAATCAAGATTCTCATCTAGAGCTACAAGAGCAAAGGGAATCCTAGAGTTAGTACACAATGATGTGTTTGGACCTATTCCTATTCCATCATTACGTAAATCTATGTACTATATTTTGTTCATTTATGATTTCTTAAGGAATACATGGATTTATTTACTTTGAAATAAATATGAGGTCTTTGGTAAATTTAAAGAGTTTAAGGCTCTTGTAGAGAATCAAATAGAGAAGAAAACAAATATCTTGAGGATAGATAATGGTAGAGAGTTATGTAAAATGAATTTGAGGAATCTTGTAAGAAGTGAGGTATAGCAAGGTAGAAGACTACTCCATATACACATTAACATAATGGGGTTGCATAAAGGATGAATAGGTAGTTTATGGAAAAATCATGGAGCATGCCCAATTGTGTCGGGTTAGGACAACAATTATGGGCAGAGGCAATGGGTAATGCATGTTATATTATAAATAGATCACCCTCATCAATGTTGGTGGAAAAAACTTTGCATGAGGCATGGACTGGTAAAAACCCCTCTCTTGAACATCTTAGAGTTTTTTGTTGTGATGCTTATGTACATGTTCCAAAGAAAAATAGGAGTAAGTTGGATAATAAAGCTAAAAGTGTATTTTTTTGGTTATAAAGATGGTATAAAAGGATATAAACTTTGGAACCTAGTAACTAAGAAGAATATTTATCGTTAGGATGTTATCTTTAGAGAGGTTAAAGATGTTCCCAAACATGAAGTCCTACCAAAGGAAAAGGAACCAAAGACAATAGAATTTGAATTGAAGGATGAAGAATTTGACTCATTAGAAGAACATGAATTAGAAGAAGAAGAGCCTCATACTCCGATATTGAGGAGATTAGTTCAATAAAGAAGAAAACAATAAAGGTATACTCCACCTGATTTCCACTCTAGTTTTTCTTTATCTATTATTGATGATCATCCCAAGACTATTAGGGAGGTAGTCGATTTAGAGGATGGCAAACTATGGAAGAAGGCCATGACTGAAGAAACAACGACCTTGAATAAGAATGAGGAATGGGATATATCTGAGTTTCCTAATGGAAGAAATGTCATTGGTAGAAAATGAGTGTTTAAGCAGAAGTTGAATGTAGAAGGTAAAGTGGAGAAATATAAAGCTTTCCTAGTGGAAAAGGGATATTCCTAGGTAGAGGGAATTGATTTTGGTGAAATATTTTCTCATTGAAAAATTGACTTCTATTAGATTTCATTTATCTGTTGTCATTGATTTTGATCTTGAATTAGATTAGATGGATGTAAAGACAACATTTCTACATGGGGATCTTGAAGAAGAAATCTACATAAAACAACCAGAAGATTTTGTAGTGAAGGGTAATAAAGAGTTGGTTTGCAAGATGAAAAATTCCTTGTACGAGTTAAAGAAATCTCCAAGGATATGGTATCAAAAGTTTGATACTTATATTTTGGGACTTGGTTCCACAAGGAGAAAATATTATTACTGTGTGTATTTCAATTAGTTGGTGATTATTTTATTTATGTGGTTTTGTATGTTGATGAAATGTTGCTAATTGGAAACAACAAAGAAATAATCAAGAAGGTAAAAACTCAGTTGTCTTCTAAATTTGATATGAAAGATTTTGGTGCTGGAAATTTTATTTTGGGCATGGAAATTAAAAGAGATCGAGAAAACAAGAAACTCTGGTTGAATCAAAAGAAATATGTTGATACAATACTGTAGAGGTTTAAAATGTAGGAATGCGAAACGGTCAAGGTCCCTATTCATGTAGGTGTAAATTTATTTGCAGATCAATGTCCCAAGACACAGGAAGATGAAGAGGACATGTCTCATGTTCCTTATGATAGTGTAGTTTGATGTATACAATGGTTTGTACCAGACTGAACATTGCACATTCATTGGGAGTTTGTAGTAGGTGTATGTCAAAACCATAGAAGGAGCATTGGACAAACTTAAAGAGGGTTTCCAGGTATCTGTGTGGCACTACAAATTATGGAATTTACTACCAAGGAAGACCTGTGAATACAAAGTGTTGGAAATACATGGATTTGTTGATGTAGATTGGGTTGGAGATCTGGATTGCAGAAGATCTACAAGTGGTTATGTGTTTAACCTATTTGGAGGAAGCAATCAATTGGATGAGAAAGAGACTATTTGCAATGAAACTGTCAACTACAGAAGTTGAGTACATGGCAGATACTTATGCGAGTAAGGAAATTGTATGGTTACAGAGGCTGTGTTCAATTATTAGGTTTGTACATCAAGCTGTAAGGTTAGATTGTGACAGTTAGAGTGCAATATTTTTGGAAAAGAACCTGACTTATCATTCTAAGACAAAACACATTTATGTTCAGTATCACTTTGTGAGAGATGTGGTTGAAGAAAAGAAGGTGTTTCTAGTGAAGGTGGACTCTTTGAAGTATATTTCAAGTTCATTGACAAAGTATATAATCACTGAGAATTTCTCTTGGTGTAGAGAAGGAATAGGCATTGATTCCTTGAATTGTTGATCATGTAATCCTCAAGGCCCATGTTTGCAAAGAAAACAACAAGTGGGAGAACATTGGGTATGTGTTATATTCTTTGCATGGTTATCCCCACGCATGATGGGTATGCATCGAGCGCAGAGTGGGGGGGGGGGGGGGGGGGG
>ML777433.1:617183-644164 GCA_009831015.1 Picea engelmannii | reverse complement strand
GGTCGCAGGGGCGGTTGGAGCCCTAAAAAAAAGGGGAATTTATTTTGTCCGTTTTTGACAGTTTTGGTTCACAATTTTTCGGCCCATGGTTTTCTAATTCCGGTTAAGGAATTAAGTTTGTAATCTAATTCGGGTCAATGGATTAAGGTTTTGGATGCCTCAAAATCATATATATTGTATTTGTAAATGATGAAGTTGATACCAGAATGGTAAGGCCATAACAGAGAACCAAGAGGAGGATTATAACCATCATGCCTTTATCTGGTACTAGTGTTTAATGTTTTGCAAATTTCATTTAATCTTGGGTGTTTTTTATAGAATTTGTACTAGTAGTATACTTTTAGAATCCTTTGTGAAGGATTCTTATGTTTTTTTAGACAATAAGCTCCAAGTTTTGGACAAGTTTCAGAATTCCTTTTTGGAAAAATTGCATATTTTTGTATTATTATGATGACCAATGCGGCTGCAACAAATTTCTAATGCAAAATATACTTGTTTTTGTAAAAGAAAAAAAAATGTCAATAGATGGAATAAATTATATGCTTGCAAAGTGTTTGTAGAAATGTGTTACTGGCTAAAATGAAACAAATGCTTTCATACAGTTTGTTGTGTGATTATTTTGGGCATAAGTATTTAGTATTTTAAGTTGAATGTTTGAGTTGATTTGGTATGATGACAAATTGATTTTCTAGTGGCAAAAACACTACCATTGTTGGGCATTTTCCATGTGTTTATTTATAGGTTGCAAATCAATTTTGTTAAGGAAAAATCACTACCCATTCTTGGTCACTTTCCTTATGTGTATATTTTGTTGACAAAACAATTTTGTGAAGGAACAATCGTTGCCCATTTTTGACCATTTTCCTTGTAATATTAATTTTTTTTTTCAAGTAAGAAAAGACTTTATATTTAAAAAAAGAGAGAATATACATATTTTTGTCCCTCTTAAGATTGTCCTTTACTTTTCATATTGTGAACATTCCATCCTAATCACTACATAACTTTCATAAAAAAACTTCAGTTCTTACACATACTATTCAATTTCTTCCTTACACCTACATCACATTTTCATTTTTATCCTGTAGACTATATGAGGAAGGACATTTCCTCATAGATATGACCTTCATAAAATTCATGAGATATAAATGCTCCCTCAACAATCGAGAGAGATTCCATTGATAAATTGTTAGCCAAAGTGTTGAGCTCCCTTAAAATGTGAGTGAAGGAATGCCACTCTAGAGATGATAAGAAGGAGAGAATATACGCCATCCACTGTTTGAGCCTCACCACCTGCATTTGAATCTACCCGTTTTCCTAGTCGTTAGCGACCTTAGAATCCCTCAAAATTTAAACTTTCCTTAGATTTAAAGAGCTTACCAAAAAGAGTAGAGCCCATATAACATACAGTTTTTCTTTCATATTTGTTCCTATCCCTGGAGAATATCGAACTTTAAATAAATGAGTATAAAAAATATACAATACTTCCCCAACTCTGCAACATGGTGGGTGCCCCTAACCTATCCCATAAAAAATCCCCAGGGTATGTCTTTGTCTAATGGAGAAA
The DNA here is from genome assembly GCA_009831015.1 of Picea engelmannii. Classification (NCBI taxonomy): domain Eukaryota; kingdom Viridiplantae; phylum Streptophyta; class Pinopsida; order Pinales; family Pinaceae; genus Picea; species Picea engelmannii. The sequence continues at coordinate 642,600 of ML777433.1, read as the reverse complement.
TTATTGGATTCTTTGGCTTGGGGATTTTTTCCTCATACTTGAATTCTTGGGTTAACTTCGCAACCAGAGCAACTACAATCACTGGGGCCATATACTTATCCTTAAAACTACACACATCACAAGCCCACCATATGAAGTATATTAAGAAAAAGGAAGATATATAGAGCCCTTGACACCCACATGATCCTTCTCTTTTTTTAACTAGTCACTGAGATTTCCTTCCAAAGATAGACATCAGACTTTAAGAAATTTCGAAGCCTCTACCATCACTTGTTGGGCATAAGAACAAGAAATAAACATGTGTTGTGTTTTATCCAAATCAATCTTACACATGGTGCATATTTTCGGCCCCATCCAACCTCTTTTCAACCTGTTGTCCCAATTTACCACTTTATTTTCCAAGGTCAGCCACAACAAAATATTTGACTTTAAAGGAGTATAGACTCTCCCCAAAAAAGTCCACCACCACTTCCCGTCTCCCTCAAAATTTCCCTCTTCTAGTGTTAAGTATCCTAGCTTCATTGTGTATCTCCCTATCTTCTCATTCCTCGACTAGCAGAGTGAGTCCTTTTCCTCTGTAAGGTACCAAATGTATTATATATAGTAGAAACAAAAATACTACGAAAAATACCAGTGGAACAACAAAATATATAGAACAATAACACCAACAATGGTACCTTTATTAATAGAAAGTCAAGTTCACTTGCCTCTTCGAGGGGGAAACCTCTAGCAAAGCAGAGCTCTATTACAATAATTATCAAGACAAGAGTTTCTCATGCCTTCTACTCTTATTTATACTAATTCTATATTCAAAAGAACATTCTATAGGAAGATATTTCTAGAAGTGGAGAATTCTATTAAGTCTTCTTACATTAGACTTGTTCACATTATTATCTAGGCCTTATTTACTAATGTCAAACTTTATTACATAGAAAACATATTATTCTACCTACGAGAGGGGTTAGGGAGGTTAGGTCCATAACATGCCCCCACCCTTGAAAAAAAACCTTTTCCTCAAGGCTTGAGATGGGAAAATTGTTGCAGAATGGTACATGACTCCCATGTGGCATCTTCTGGTGGTGTATCCTTCTGATGAACTAAAAATTCCATGATGGTGTGTTGATGGAGATGACACTTGTGATGGTCTATTAATTCTTGGATATGCAACCAAACAGAGGCTTCCTCATCCAATTCAGGGAGATTGGTTTGAGTATGAAACTTAGTTCCAATCACTTTCTTGAGGCAAGAAACATGAAAAACAAGATGGAGATTAAAGTGACTGGGTATAGCTAAATGGTAGGCCACATATCCCACTTGCTTGATAATTGTATAAGGACCATAAAAATTGGGGGTGAGTTTATGATAGTGTTTATATTCGACTAAAGTTTTCTTATATGGTTGCATACGAAGAAAAAGCTTGTCCCCTTCGACAAATTGATGTGATGAATGACCTTGATCTGCTTGTTTCTTCATGCAATTTTGTGCCATGAATAGATTTTCTTTGAGGCTACAAAGAATGGAAGCTCGAGCTTTAAGTGTGCGGTCCACATCCTAAACCTTAGAGACACTAGGTAGGTAGGATAGAACAAACGACGAATTTTGACTGTAAATTGATTCAAAGGGAGTCATGTGAGTGGTAGCATGGTAAAATTTGTTGTACCACCATTCATCTAGTGGTAACCACTGAGCCCATTGAGTTTGTTTGTCGGAAGCTAAACACTACAAATATGATTCCAAGAACTTGTTGAAAACTTCAATTACTCCATCAATATGGGGACGATATGTCGTGTTGAGATGCATTTGGGTACCTTGGAGCTGAACAATTTCTGCTAAAAATTGTTGGTGAAAGTGGGATCACAGTCGATGACAATAGAGTGAGGCATGCCATGAAGTTTGAAAATATTATCCATAAAACTTTAAGCCACTATGGATGTAGTGAACCTGTATTGGATGGCACAAAAATGAGTATATTTGGAAAGACAATATACTACAACCATGATGACAAAATTATTTCCCGATTTGGGTAAGCCAACAAAGAAGTCCATAGAAATATCCATCCATATAGCAAGTGGGATAGGGAGTGGTTGGAGTGTGCCTAGAGTTTTGACTAATTATCCTTTATTGCACTAACAACTATCACAATTGGCCACAAAGGTGCAGATTTATTGTTCCATGCCTTCCAGAAAAAAAGAGTGTTTATAACATGCCCACTATAATCCCTAGTTTAATTAATGCATAATGTAGATATAGATGTGGTCATGGCCAAGCAATGTAAATGCAAAATGTATTTTCTGAATTGTAAATAAATATAATGTAATACCGACTGTTGGGATATGGACACATATGGGGGATGATTAATCCAAAAGAGAGGGGGGATTCTTAGAGAGTGCCCAAGAGGGGTCCAAAGGGAAATAATTTATGGATATTAATTCAAACCCACATTTTTGAATTGTATTATCATTTGGGGAAACCTTCTAAGTTTTGTTTAAGTGTATGAGAGCTCAATCACTGAATATTTTTCATAGGGTGGGTGTGAGAGTCACATCCCATAGTTATTGGAGAGCATGGGGATGAGGTACAATCAATTTTGGGTAGACTGAGCAGTCAATTTTCTTGGGAAATAGAGGAAATTCGTATGGGTAGTAACAAGCAGTGGGTGAAATTCAAATTTTATATGAAGAGCAAGGGAGAACAAGGGATAAGAGATTAGGAGTTGGAGAAACAAGGTAGATCAAATTATGGATCATGCTCAAACGATTTTGGATCATTTTGAAGATGGAATTTAAAGAGCCATTTTGTTAGGCCTAAAGAGTGAACTCCTGGGTGTGTTGCATTGTATCGACAAGTGTTTGTTGTTGGTTTTGCTGGTAGTTTTTCCTAGCAATGAGTTCCCTTGAGTTCCAATATAAGAGATTCCTAGATACTTGTGCTAGAGAGACCATGATAAACAAATGGGATGCCCGATGGAATGAGAGCAGTGAAGGGGTACATTCCTTAGGTTGGGAAGGTAAAGAGGGAGAGAGATAGAGGGAATTTAGGATAGCTATAGGAAAAATCCAGTGGGTTGTGTGATACTGAGTTATGAGGGACTGTGAGAGTAACCCTTCTTTTGTGGATTCCTAACCCCAACTCGGGGGTGACTTGCTATTGAGATATAGAAAAACAAGTCTATAGTTGGGTGGAACGTCCTTCCCAAGCAATTCGTTCCACAAATTTTTATAAAAGATAAGTGTTTATCTATTTTGCTGAGTTATTCATGAGTTAATGGTTGTGAATTTATTTTGTGAATGAGAATGGTTTAATATGTTGTTATAGATGTTTTATCAGCTGCATTCATGGTCATTTGGAGAGATGTAGATGCATTTAATTATAGGTATAAAAAATTAGTTGAATGTGTGTTTAAATCGTAGCTGGTAAGCTACAAGAATTTAATTAGTAGAAGACAATTTCATTTTATGAATGTTTCTGTGTAGTAATGTTCCCTGGTTAAGTTGGGGAACGTTACAAAATGGTATCAGAGCTCAAGGTTCAACAATGAGCTTGCATGGGATAGGAGCTGACACAAATTGAGCAAATTCATGGTTGCAGATTTTGTCCTGTGAAGGATTTGGGGAAAAATGGTGAACCAAAGTGAAATCCCCAAATTATGAGCATATTTCAAGTTTAAATGCTTCAGAACAATCGAAGACGAGAACTTATGGTGTCTATTTGCAGATTGCAGAGTTGGTTTTGGCCTAAAGGGTTGAAATCCTATAAGTTTCAGGGTAGTCATAAAGTTTAGTAATCGACGACCCAGGTTAATTTGATCTGGAGAATCCATGGTCAAGAATTTAGTTGCATGAGGTTTGAGTAGGGTGTTCCCGACATGCCTTCAGGAAGAAGGTTTCATAAGGAATTGGAGTCAAGCATGAGGTTGAGTCCAAAGAAAGGAGTTCGATGATGCGAGCCCGTAATAACAAGAGTCGTCAGATCGGCCATATCATTTCCCATCCATTGGATTTGCGGGATGTGTTTTAGGAAAGCTCGTTTGGAAGGTTGGGCATGTTTTGGAATCCGACAAAGTCAATCCGACTGGGGTAACCAATGCACAATTTTGGGAGATTGAGATGATCGCGATTGTTGAGCGACATGAATGTTGACCGTCTTATGTATCATATGAGCATGTTTCCTTGGAAGGATGGAGGGTGAAGGCGAATTCCACAAAAATATCCACATTAGTGTGCCATGTCAAAGGACATGTCAGCAAGGGTGGGCATATCTTCTAGTGCCACACAACAGTTGAGTGCAAGTCTTCGGAAGGAGGCTATCAGAGGGTTCGTTTGGTAAAGTTTTTGATGGATGAAGTCCAACAATGTGACCCCAAGAAGCTATCAGATCTTTGAGTTAAGAAAAATCAAGGAGCATGGAATTTTTTTTTCCCGATGGAGGGTTCTGATGGGAAGAGTCTGACAGTGTTTCAAACTGCATATTTCAGGGAATTTGTGTACCCAACAATTGAAGTTTCCGAGGAGAAGAGTTTGAGAAAGAGTTTCGACATGCTTGCATAGGTTTAGTCACAGGTTGGACGGGAAAAGAAGATCAATTATTGGGATTAATACTGATTTTGAGAGCAATATTTTAGATCTAAAGACTATTACAACCGAAAGTTAGTAAATTTTTACATGACAAAATTTCAATTTTTAAAGGTCTTCATCTTGTTGGGCATTTTTTAGGGCCTAAACATCGCTTTTAGAAAACAAATTTTTGTACAAAAGCTTATGTCCTCCAAGGGCATAAATTTATTGTTTATAAAATGATAGATCTCAAAGAGAGCTTTCCATCAAACTAATTTGTTCGCCAAATAGAGCTTGTATGAGGGAGTTACAACCAAAATAATCAAGGGTAAAATTTAGTATCAGATTTCTTGTAGAGGGCATAACTCCTAGCCCAAGAGTCAATTTAGGGACCATGAGAAGTCTATGGAAAGCTCATGGACTATAGAAATTATCCATGGATCCAGATTTGAGTTTTGAGTATCTAAAAATGTGATGGGAGAGAAAGAACACACTTGTAGCATGCAGGGATATAAAAGAGAAAATGGTCAAAACTTTCGAAGACCACAACTTTATGCTCAGAACTCATAATTGGGAAAATAAATATTCGTTGGAAAGGTCTTGAGTAGGAGAATCCATACATTAACCAAGAAATTAATTTGAATAGACAATTTTTGAAGCCAACTCAAAAGAATATTACTAGTGTCATTAAAGGGCATAAAAAATTATGAATTATTTTTCCAAATTGTGTATCTGTTTATTTTCATCTAACAAAAATTGTTTGAATGCACATTTGATGTATAATTAAAGGTTCATAGAATCAGTTTGGTTTTTATACGAGAACCAAAATAATGGAATATTCCCAATGGTCCTACACTCACAAGGAATAATTCAGAGGTCTGCATGCCAACATGGGGAATGTTGAGACTAAGTCAAATGGAAGAAGAGACATGAAAAAGCTTGTAACTATGAGAATCATTCATAGAGAAGTGAAAAGATATAGATATGATAATTAAAATACTATGAAGGATTAAGAAGAGATACTTTATCACTTGAACATGTTGCAGAAGCAAGCCAATAAGGACTCTGGCACAAATCCTGAAGTTAGTGCTAGACAAGTTGCAACATCCAAATCCCATATCAGAAGGGATGGGCATGGAAATAATTGGAATTCAAGGAGTAGGAGTAGGTTCCATCATTTCCAAGAGAAATACACTAGGATATCTCATGCTAGTTCATGGCTAGGGAGTAGCCCAAGTGTGTCCCCTGTCAAGAGACAGAGGATAAGGCATGAAGGAGACATCTTGCAAGCTGAACTCAGGAAGATCAAGCCACCAACTTTAAATGGTGAGCATAGGAAAGGAGAAGAGGCTGAGGCCTAGTTGTTGGAAATGAAGAAATATTTTCATTTGCATGATTACCCCTCCAGGGTAGAAACAATAATTGCAACCTACCACCTGGAAGGAAAGGAAACCATGTGGTGAGACCATCTTAAGCAAGCCAAGCATATTGATGAGAAGAGGGTCTCATGGAGGCAGTTCAAAGGATGTGAAAATTATATATTTGGGTTCATATGACTATCTAATTGGCATGGATTGGTTGGAAAAACACCATGTTGTCCTAGATTTCTACAACAAGACAATAACTTATCTTGATGAGAAAGGGAAACAAGGAAAAATTGAAGGCATTCCAAGAGCTATAACTGTTAGAGAAATTTCATCCATGTAGTTGAAAAAGAGTTTCATGAAGGGATGTCAAATTTTTGTAGCCCACATGGAAGAGGCAGATAGTGTCAAAGTGGAAAATCTTGAAGACCGTCCAGTCTTGAAAGATTTTGAAGATATTTTTCAGGAGATTCCAGGATTTCCACCAAAGAGAGACATTGATTTCTCTATTGATTTGGTGTCAGGTGTTTCCCTAGTGTCCAAGACACCTTAAAAAATGGGAATATCATAACTGAAAGAGTTGCAGATGCAACTAGAAGAAATTTTGAAGAAGGGGTATATACACCCAAGTGTGTCACCCTGGGGAGCCCCAATTATTTTTGTGAAAAAGAAAGATGGAACCCTAAGGCTATGTATTGATTTCAAACAGTTGAATAAGGTCACTATAAAGAACAAGTATCCATTTCCAAGGATTGATGATTTATTTGATCAACTGAAAAGTGAAAGAACATTTTCCAAGATTGACTTGAGGTTAGGCTATCATCAAGTGATGAAAAAGGAAGAAGATATTAGAAATACAATGTTCATATCAAGGTATGGGCATTATGAATTCATGGTAGTTCCATTTGGGCTATCAAATACCTTGAATGCTTTTATGTGTCTAATGAATGGAGTGTTTAGAGAGTACTTAGACATGTTTGTAATTATTTTCTTATATGATATTCTCATCTACTCTAAGTCTAAAGAGGATCATTAGGAGCATCTGAGAATGGTGCTAAATGTTTTAAGGGAGCATAAATTGTATTCCAAGCTAAGTAACTGCATCTTTTATCAAAAGAAGATCCATTACTTGGGGTATATTATTTCAACAAATGTGATAACAGTCGATCTCGAGAAGATAGAAGCTATTAGAGTATGGCCATCACCAAGAAGTGTCACAGAGGTCAGATCATTTATGGGTCTTGTGGATTATTACCAAAGATTTATAAAATGGTTTTCAAAGTTTGCAAGCCCAATCAGTTCTTTGCAAAATAAGGGAGTGAAGTTTGAATGGATGCCAAAATGTGAAGAGAGTTTCCAGTAGTTGAATTTTTTTTGACAAGTGAGGCCATATTAAAGATTGCAAATCCAAATGAAGACTTTGTAGTGTGAAAAAATGTGTGCAAGGAAGGGTTCGATGGATTCCTTAGTAAAAAATATCATATGGTATGCTATGAGTTCCGAAAATTAAAAGAACATGAGAGAAATTATGTTACTCATGATCTAGAGTTAGCAACCATTGTACATGCATTAAAAATGTGGAGACATTACTTCACAGGGAGGATATTTGAGCTAAGAACATACCATTGTGGTATGAAACATTTATTTGGATAGCCAACACTGAATGGAATGAAAACTAGATGGATGAAGTTTCTTAGTGAGTATGAATTTGAAATTAAACATATCAAGGGAAAATAAAATCAGGTGGTTGATGCACTTAGCAGAAGATCTCATGAAGTGCGTATTTCAACTATCAACATGTACATATCACATTTATAAGATAAAATTCTTAAAGAAACAAATTCAAATAATCTTTATTTGCAAATAAAAGAAAAACTTACAGCAAGTGAATTCACAATAGAAATTTAAAAACTATGAGTTGAAAGAGGATGGAATCCTCTTGTACAGAGGCAAGATATATGTGCCAAATTCCATGGAGCTAAAAAATATAGTGTTGAGAGAAATGCACAATGTGTCATACGCTGGGAACCCAGGATATCATAAGTCCATTACAACTATAAGGAGCCAATTGTTTTGGTTGGGAATGAAGAAGGAAGTAGCTAACTACATAACTAGGTGTCTAGAGTGCCAAAAGGTGAAAACAAATCATGAAGATACAATAGGGATATTACAGCCATTGCCCATTCCAGAGTGGAAGTCGGAAGTGGTTACAATAGATTTTGTTACAAAGATTACCAGAACAGTGAAGAAAAATTATTCCATCATAGTGGTGGTGGATAAATTGACTAAGGCAATGCATTCTATTTTTGTGAAGAAAACACACAAGGAAACAAACATTGCAGATATTTACATGAAGGAAGTTTCCAGGCTACATGGAGTGAAACCTAGAACAATTTCTTCCCTGTACGGAAGGGAAACCTAGAACAATTTCTGTTTACTGGAAAACCTATGGATCAAAATCGTTAGACGAGTTGCTGATCTCAATTTTCTTAAAAAATTCAGAGACAATAATTTAACCCCGATTTTCTCCCTCATTAATCACCAAATACACATTAGATGGAACTACAAATCATTTGAACAACTCAATTGTTCCCTAGTCTGGGGAGAAATACGAATAATGCATGCAACACTGGACACTCTGTTGAGAAAGGCCTTGGAACTTCACTTACAGCTCGTGCATGAGATACGTATGGACCTCTGGATCGTGATGGATGTTAGCGTCACATTAAAGACATAAGGAGAGATACGTAAAGCTAATGAATGCCACACAAGAAAATTACAAAATCTCACAACGAAAAGGGACGCGGTTGGCAACAGAGATAACGCTACAGACAACAGAGATAAAGCTATAACAAACGATGACAGGAAAGTCATAAACCTGTCCAGCCATGATCTAAACAACAAATAAATAGATATCCTAAATAAATGATTAGGGTTCTCCATTGCTCTGAAAACCGTCCCGGTAGAAATTCTGCAGCATAGAAGACAACACAAAAAACCTCAATGAAGAAGATAAGGATTCCATTAGGCAAGAATGCACCCTGGTCCTCAAGAATTCAAAACCACCTAAAAATAACATCAACAAAAAGGATAATGAATCCATAAAGAACCTCATAAAAAATGAAAACATTGTAATTCTAAGAGCTAATAAGGGAGGGGCTACAGTATTCATGAACACAATAGATTACAACACCAAAATGATGGAGCATCTCACCACAGTGGAAAGAATTTCCGACAAGGAACATCTTAAATAAGAAATAGACCACTTAACTAAGGTATTAAAGAACATTGGATATAGAGATAGAGACATCAAAAAGGCAATAGATAAGAAGGAAAGAAGGACTCGTACACAGAATGATCAAACCTCCAACATTAAATCCTTTCTTCCCTACATTCGGGGTGTCACAGACAAGATTTCCAAGGTAATAAAAAGAAAATAAATTATGACCTCCTTCAAACCCCTAATTACTATCAAACAAAGAATAAATACTGTAAAGGACCCTACAGACCATTGGCAAGGGAAAGGCATCTACAAGGTCTCCTGTTCATGTGGGAAATGTTACATTGGTGAAACTGGATGATCATTCTAGGTAAGGATTAAGGAACATGAAGCAGACATTAAAATGAACGCACTCACACTTTCGCCTTAGCAGAACACTCCCTCAAAACCAAACATCATGTTTGCCTTGAGGATACCAAGATACTAGCAAAAGAGGATCACTACTACAAAAGACGCTTAAGATAAGATCTAGAAATAATCAATCACCCCAACAATATGAACATAGATGGTGGCCTGGAGGTAAGTTGCTTTTGGCACCCATTAATCAACCAAATAAGGGACCATCATGGACCAAATCAGGTATGACACCGACCTTTTCCTTTCCTTTACCTTCTTGGTCCAGTCTAATTTGAATAGGTTCATAGGTTTAGAGGTCTAACTAGCCTTATTACTACTATAATAATTCTAATTTAAATTTTTTTATTAATCAAACCCTCTATACCCTAATCCTTATCTCAAAAAACCCCAAATCTACTTTTACTAAATACTTAGTTTGTAGTGTATATACTATTATCAACACTTAAAAATACCAATCTCATAAACCCTAAATCATAATTAATCCCAATCTTACAAACCCTAAACCCTCATTGGATATTAATATCTAATCATATTAAAATATACCCTAATCATAAATAAACCCTAAAACTTATATTAAACACTATTAATTCAAATAATTAGTTATGATTAAAACCTAATTGCTTAAAAACCTTAAATGAATAAATAATTGAAAACCTAGATCTATATATTTATATACACACTATTATCAATATTTACACCTAGTTATAATATCCACACTTAAGTAATAATTATTAGTTATTGACTTATTAATTTATTTGATTTTCAATATTAATATAAATATGTAATCATATGATATTAATATCCTAATCACTTTAAAAATGTACCCTAATCACAAATAACCCTACCACTATTAACACTATTAAATAATTAGTTACGATTAAAACCTAATTGCTTAAAACCCTAAATAAATAAATAATTAAAAGCCTCCTAAAACCTAGATTTTTATATACTTATACACACTAATTATTAACTTATTAACTTACTTGATTCCACTTTTGATTTCAATACTTATAAATGCATCCTAATCATAAACAAATAATATTCACATTTAATCATTCTAATAAATTGTTATGACTAAACCCTAACAGAATAAATAAATAACTTCCTAATCACTTCAAAACCCTAGATTTATATCCATTTTTCTATCATCCTTACTTAGGTAATAATTACTAAGTCTCATTAATTTATTAATTTAATTGATTTCTCTTTATGTTTAAAACTCCAAAATTAGGATAGCCGACTTAGTTAAAAACTTCTAAAATTAAAAATTATCTTGTATTTAAAGTATTAATTGATGACGATCAACAAGCTCTCATTCGATGATTAGTCCTGATGATGAATATCGATTCAGATTCAAAACGTCGATGACGAAATGACACCAACTGTGTATTATCCTAACAACACATGCAAAACTCCTCACCACAGAGACTTGAAAACAACTACATGGAGTTCCTAAGGAAATAGTTTCAAAGAAATATTCCAAGTTTACATCCAAATTTTGGCAAGGTTTGTTCAAAGGATTTGGAACAAATATGAAACTTAGTACGACATGTCACCCAGAATCAGATGGGAAAACATAGAGGACCAAAAGGATAATTGAAGACATTCTTAGAATGTATGTGATGGATCAACCATCAAAATGGGAAGAATGTATCCACTCAATGGAGTTTGCTTATAATAATGTGCATCAATCCTCATTAAAAATGAGCCCATTTGAAGATTTGTATGGAAAAAAGTGTAACACACCGGTGAGTTGGGATACCTAGTAGACATAACCATCATTGGGCTAGATTTGTTAAAGGAAATGGAAGAGCAGATGAAAAGGATCATACATAATTTAAAGACTTCATAGGACAGGAAAAAGAGTTATGTAGGGAAGAATAGATTTTTTAGAGATTTTAAAGTGGGAGAACTTGTTTTCCTAAAGGTTAAAAAAAAAAAAAGTTCGATAAGATTGGGTTGTTTCCCAAAGTTTGTAGCAAGACATTGTGGGCCTTTTGAAATATAAAAAATGATAGGGCCAGTTTCATACATGCTAGCATTTCTTGCATTCATGAGAGTGCATAATGTATTTCAAGGGTCATTATTAAAGAAGAATGTGTCTGACCCTAACCACATAATTGATTGGATTGTAATCCAAGTGGAAAAAAAAGGGGATATCTGGGTGGAACCAATACACATCCTAGACCGAAAAGTCAAAGTTCCCTGGAACAAATCCATAGGTTTGGTAAAGGTTTAATGGACCTGCTACGGTCATAAAGATGTAGCATGGGAGCATGAATAAACTATGTGGGAGGAATACCCACAAAGTTTGTCAATTTGAAGAAAATAGAAGCTGAAAAATGCAAGACTCCATTTTTGGGAAGCTAGTTACCAGAACCACATCTCATAAATTCTTGGTCTCCTATGTTGATAACCCTGATAAAAAAATGGTGAAAATAAATGGAATGAAGGAAGTGAAGGGGGCACATTCCTTGGGTTATTAGTTTCAGAAGAATGATAGATTATGGTTGGGAATGTTGTTGGAGGGTAAATATTTCATAGTTTTTATTTTGCTAAGTATGGTGATGTAAATATATATATGTATTTCAGCATGGTGTGGTGCATCGAGGACGATGCACAATTGTAGGGGAGGGGGAATGTAACATCCCCACTATAATCCCTGGTTTAATTAATGCATAACATAGATATAGATGTGGCCATGGCCAAGCAATGTAAATGTGAGATGTATTTTCTAAATTGTAAATAAATATAATGTAATACCAGTTGTTGGGATATGGACATAGACGGGGGTGATTAATCCACAAGAGAGAGGGAATGCCTAGAGATTTCCCAAGAGGGGTCAAGAGGGAAATGATTTATGGGTATTAATTCAAACCCACATTTCTGAATTTTATTATCAATTGGGGAAAAATTCTAGCTTCTGGTTGAGTGTATGAGAGCCCAATCATTGAATATATGTCATAGGGTGGGTGTGAGAGTCACATCCCATAGTTATTGGAGAGTATGGGGCCGAGGTACAATCAATTTTGGGCAGAGTGAGCAATCAATTGTCTTGGGAAAAGAGAGGTAATCCGTATGGGTAGTAACAAGAATTGGGAGACATTCAGTTTTTAGATGAACAACAAGGGAGAAGAGTTTGGGAGATGGAGCAACAAGGCAAGGCGAATTCTGGAGCATTCTTGAACGATTTTGGAGCTGGAATTTGAATATTCAGGTTGCCATTCCTGAAGAGTGAACTCCTAGGTGATTTGTGTTGTATCAACAAGTGTTTGTTGTTGGTTTTGCTAGTAGTTTTTCCTAGCAGTGACTTCCCAACTGAGATATTCCTAGCTACCTGTATTATAGAGACCTTGATAAATGAATGGGATTCCTAATGGACTAAGAGCAATGAATGGGTACATTCCTTGGGTTGGGAAGGTCAAGAGGGAGAGAGCTAGAGGGAATTCAGGATAGTTGTAGGAGAAATCCAGTGGGTTGTGTGATACTGAGTTGTGAGGGACTGTGAGAGGCACCCTTATTTTGTGGATTCCTAGCCCCAGTTGGGGGGTGACTTGTTGTTGAGATATGGAACAAAAAGTCTATGGTTGGGTGGAATGTCCTTCCCAAGTAGCTAGTTGCAATTTTTATTTATTAAATATAAGTGTTTATCTATTTTGCTAAGTTATTTATGAGTTCATGGCTATGCATTTACTCCGTGAATGAGAATGGTTTTATTTGTTGTTATATATGTTTTATCAACTGCATTGATGGTCATTTAGAGAGTTGTAGATGCATTTAATTATGTGTATCATAAATTAGTTGAATATGTTTTAAAATCATAGCTGGTAAGGTACAATAATTTAATTAGTAGAACACAATTTTGTTTTATGAGTGTTTCCACATAGTAATGCTCCTTGGTTAATCTTGGGAACATTACAACATTTGACCTGTTCATAGATTTTGTGAAATATTGAATGTCGAGTTGTAGGTGAAGCATCCAGTTCAAAGAGAAAAATGTATTTAAGGTGATACTATTTGATTAAATACAAACGAACTTTATAGCGAAGCTCCCCATTGTACCAAGAGTATCCCTAAGAAGATTGAGGATCTTATGTAAATTTTTGGATTAGACGAGCGAGTTTGGGATATTTCAACCATTCTTGGCGAATGACTTGTAGCCAATCGACTATAATGAAAGAGAGGGAAAATAGGGACCCTTTGTTTTCATATTTCCTTGAAAGAGAATCAACAACCACATTTTATTTTCCCTTTTTGTAAATGATCTCATAATGATAACCAAACATATTGGTTACCCATTTATATTTCTTCGGGGATTAAAGTCTTTGTTCCACAAAATACGATCATCAGTTTTAATTTGGATATGTTTCCCCAATAGATAAGGAAGTCGGAGATCCATTGCATGCAGAATAGCCAACATTTCCTTTTCATAGGTATATTGGTCCAAGTGGTGCTCGAAAAGTTGTTTACTAGTGAAAGCCAAAGGTTTTCCATCTTGCATGTGGATTGCTCCAATTCCTTTTCCTAAAGCATTACATTCCAGTACAAAAGTCTTGGTGAAGTCAAGAAGTGATAGAAAATGATTCATGCACATATCCTCTTTCAAGGCTTGGAAGGATTGATCAACTACGGTCGTCCAATTGAAAGCATTATTTTTAAGGATACTTGTGATAGGAGTTGCAATTTTACCATAATTGTGAACAAAATTGTGATAATAGCATGTTAAACTCAGGAAACCATGCAATATTTTAAGAGTTTTAGTGTGAGGCCAATCCTTCATAGCTTCAATTTTCTTAGGATCCATATGCACACCATACTTACTGATAATATGATTGAGGTAATAAACTTCAAAGGCTCCAAAAAAACATTTAGACTATTTGAGAAAAAAATGGTGCTTAGACAGTAGATGGAGAAATTGATCCACATGGAATATATGGACTTCCCAGTTTCATTGTAGATGAGAATATCAACAAACAAAACTAAGAAAAAATGATGGAGGAAAGGATGGAAGGCATGATTCATGAGAATTAGAAAAGTGGAAGGGACATTACACAGGCCAAAGGGCATGACCAAGAACTCATAGTGACCCTCATGAGTGAGAAAGACAATTTTGGGAATATCTTCCTCTTTCATACTGATCTGGTGGTAGCTAGATGTAGATAAAGTTCAATAAAGTATTGGTCCCCACTCCATTAATCCAAAAGTTCATCAATAGCGGGAATGGGGAATTTTTCTTTGATTTTGTTGAGGGCACGAAAATTAGGACTCATGCACTAGATTCCCTCTTTCTTGAGTACCATGACTAAGGAGAAGAATAAGGGATGGTACTAGGAAAGATAACACCTACCTCTAGCAATTCCTTAACAATTTTCTCAATTTCATTTTTTGTTGGCAAAGGGATGACGATAAGGGAGAACATTGGGAGGAAGACTGCTAGGGACCATGGGAATGGAATGATCATGGGCACTGCGGGAAGGGGGAAGTCATTGGGGAGTGTGAACAATAGAATAGTGTTGGGATAGTAGGCAAGCGGGTCTCAACTTCTTGAATGGAATGGAGTTAGGAAACAATGTTGGAATGCCATTTTTTTAGTATCTTTTCCATTATGTGGGAACTAATGATCTCAAGGAATCTTGTTGTGATGCCTTGTAACTTATATTGTTGTCCCTCCTGTTGGAATTGCATGGTTAAGTCCTTAAAATCCATGGTGATGGGGACAAGTGTGCGTAATGATTCAACACCAAGAATAATTTCACAACCACCCATGTCAATAGAAAACATATGAGATTTTAGGTGATAATGACCAATTTGTAGGCACACATTTTCACAATGCCCCCAACATTTCTTGGAACCACCATTTACAATCATGATTTGAAAATTGTTGACCGCACGTATATAGCACATGGTATCTTGAGAAATGAGGTGATGAATCAAATTATGGGTGATGCCACTATCAACTGTGATAATTAATTTCCTATTCTTAATGTAGCCAATTATCTTGAGGGTTTGGGGAGCAAAAAAACTAGTGAGGGAATTCAGTGAAATCATTACTTCAACTTCTGGTGGATTAGAGGGCAAGGTGGGATCATATTCGTGGGGTGGATCTTCAGTAGGGGAAACATCGATATCCTCATTAGAAACATCCTCAAAGATGGCCATAAAAATCTTATGTTCCTTACACTTGTGCCCCACAAAATATTTTTCATCACAATTATAGCAAAGACCCTTAAGTTGGCGTTCAACCATTTCCGCCAGGGTTAATTTTTGGATCTTGAGAGGAGTGTGAGGAGGGGCAAGGTTGGTGGGTTTATGGAAAGGAATAAAGGAGGGTTTTTTTGGGGGGAAGAGATGATCTGTTGTGCTTCCTTGGCTCATTTAGTAGCTTCCAACCAAGTATGGGGGTGAGCCATTAGGACCTAGGCTCATATTTTATCCTTCAAGCCACTGATAAAGCATTCCCTGAAGAAGGAATCTAACACGCCCGCCTTTCTGAAAGCCAAGTGATAAAAGGTGATTATGAAGTATTCCCTTGTTCCATGTTGTTTCAAATTGGTCAAATGACCCAAATGGTGTATTTTGGTGTCAAAGCATTGATGAATATGGGAAACAAATTGTGTCCAAGCAACATACCCTTGGCGTTAATTTTTACGCCATTGCCACCATTGCCAATGTTTAGGATCTATATAGAGGAAAAAGTAATGAAGTTTGGAAAAATCATTAGTAATTTCATGCAAGGAGAAACAATGTTCCATTTGAGTGACCCAACCTTGGGGATCTGAGCCATCAAATATTTTCACCTCAAATTTGGAAAGACACAGTTCATGATGAAGGTGTTTGGAATGAAAATCCCATGAATGGGAGGAATCAACACCTTCTGGGTTATATGGTTGTTAAGAGGAGGTAGTTCCCTTAGGTCGATTCATCAATTCATCGATCTTGACAAAAAAGGATTCAAGGTTGTGTACCATGTGCGCATTGATGTCTACCATTTTGGCCTCTATGGTGGAATATGTGGTTGTAATATTAGCATTGATTTGTTTAATTTCATCATGGGTGTTAGAGATCTCAGATGACATGGTATTGAAGCAGGTTTCAAGTTCTTGGTTTTGGATTTGGGCCATGGTGAAGGGAAGCAATAGGAATGGGGTTGGTGGGTATTCATAGAAAGAGGTTAATAGGGAAGGATACCACTGAAATCAATGCGAAGAGAGGAATACAATGGAAGAAGTGGAAAATAAGGGTGTTGGGAAGGGTGGGTGGGTCCACGAGAAAAAAAACAGATTATAAGTGATAGGTACCACTGCGATTAGGGAAAAGAGAGAAATCCACTGGGATAGGTATAAAATAAAGGTTTCAATAGGACCACTACACTCTTTTTAACTCATGCGAAGTTATACTTTGGCCTAAAGAATACTGTAGTGATGGAATGCCCAAATTGTTAATAGAGAAAATTGTGTAGGAATTTCACAACCTAGATGCATAAGGTAGGGTTGCGATGCAAAAGTTCCCTTCTTTTCCCAAGGGTTAGGGTTTTCATGGTTCCTACAGACAAGAGTTTTACCTATGCTACAACTCTCTAATATATGTGTGGGGTCTAACAATAGTACTAAACCCAATATCTCAGGACACCAACCAAGGAGGCTCGACCGTACCCTTAGTTTTACTACTTGATTACCTATGTACTAGAGAGTAGTCTTCCTGAGTGATGTTCTCGGTGCCACTATAGTAGTCAAGCAGTCGATAGGATGATCTATATATAGTTTCAGGAGTCTTAGGGGACTCCCTATATACCCAATGGTACGTGGGAGTGACGGTTGTGTAAAGGTGTTGTCTGATGTGGTACTACTCGAAGGGGTACCAATAGGGGTTAAAAAGGTTTCCAATAAGGTGAAATTTTTGTTTTGAGTAACCTATGAAATCATCTGTATCTCATGCATGTAGTATTCCCTAGTCACAGTTTTACACGTCGAACGACAAATCTCTATTCTTTAAAAGACATTGACATCACACATCTCTACCTTGAAACACTTTTTTTCCCACAATTTTTGCAAAGGAAAGTGCTATGATACCACTTGTAAGGTACCATATGCATTATATATAGAAGCAACATAAATAATATGACAAATACCAACGGAAGAGAAAAAATATAGAGAACAATAACACCAACAATGATACCTTTATTGATAGAAATCCAAGTTCACTTGCCTCTTCAAGGGGGAAAACTCTAACAGAGCATAGCTCTATTAAAATAATTCTCAAGACAAGAATTTTTCATGCCTTATACTCCTATTTATACTAATTCTATCTTCGAAAGAACATTCTAGAGGAAGATCTTTCTAGAAGCAAAAACTTCTATTAAGTCTTCTTACATTATACTTGTTCACATTATTATCTATGCCTTATTTACTAATGTCGACCTTTATTACATAGAAAATGTATTATTATACTTACGTGAGGGGTTAGGGAGGTTAGGTCCATAACATCCTCTTGTAGCTTGATAAAATTTGAATTCAGAAGTCTAGTAAAATCCCCCCATTCCTCTGCTCTAATCCCCTCAAGCTCTAGGAAGTTTGTTGTTTGCCAAGAGCTTTACCATGGTGAGACCATCACTTGATTTTTTTAGTAATCCATAACCAATATTCAAAGGAGTAAGAGTTCGGTTTAATATCAAACCCAAGATACTTGAGCCCTTCATCGATGTTTTTTGCGCTCATAGGGGAGGATCTCATCCAACTGTGCTTTGACTTCTTCCCAAATTTCAAAAGTTAACATATTGGATTTAACCATGTTAATTTTTATTCCAGTTCTAGCATAGAAATAATCCAAAATATCTTCTAGATAATGGAATTCCTAAACTGTCCCTGCACCGAAGAGAATCACATTGTCAATGAAAAGCATATGAGAAAGGATTTCCAAGGATGTGATTTTGAGGCCTTTTAGGAGACCGCTCCTCTGAGCTTGATTAATTAACATTCTTAGCCCTTCTGCAACAATGAGGAAAATGAAAGGAGCAAAGTGAAACCTTGACGTAAACCTATGGAAGAGTAGAAGAAAGTGAACAACGAACCATTAATAAGAACACCAAAGGAATAAGATTCAATACACCACATAATCCAATTGACCAAATTTAAATTCATCCCCATTTGGATTAGGGCTAATCGAACAAAAGTCCAATTAACCTTATCGTATGCCTTAGAGAGATCTAACTTCTTGAAAATGGAGGGAATTCAAATAGATTTGATGGAGTGCAACACTTACTAAGTTATGGATACCGCATCATGGAGTTGATGCTTATAAAGAAAGCCATATTGTTCTTCAGATATTATATCACTAAGTATATGCTTTATGTGATTGGTGATGATCTTGGATATATGATTATAAATCAAACTGCAACAATAAATTGCTCGAAAGTCCTCAAAATATTCTAAGGATTTTTTCTTCAGGATTAAGGCTAAAAAAGTCAAATTAAAAGATTTGCAAATTTTATTGGATCTTTGGGATTCTAGGGCCTCTTTTAAGAGATCCAATTTTAACAAATCATAGAAACCTAAGTATAAATCTATATATAGACCACTTGGAGTGGGGCTCTTACTTTTTTTCAATGAAGACAAGGTTGACATAATTTCCTTTTTTGAAATCTCTTCTTGGAGAGAGACATTCATCTCCTTCGTAATGGACTTTGGAAAGAGATCAATGACATTCAAAATTTATTCTACCGAACAACCAAGAGGATCCCTAAAGAGGTTAGAGGATAACTCCTTCCTTTCTTCAACTATGTGTTTGAAAGAGGAAACCAATTTCCCATTTTGATCCTTTATTTCCCAAATATAATTAATTATATTTTGATAGCTTGCATACTTGTGAAAAAAATTAGAAATATTGTCACCCTCCTTTAACCAAGTTCCTTTTATCTTGAGGCACCATTTGGTTTCCTCATAATCCAACAAGTCTTTCTTATTTTTGATTAACTCACAAAAATATAATTCATCCTCGCCCAAAATTAAATCTTTCCGTCTCTCTAACAATAACACCCCTAACTTTGATTCTACTTCCAACAAGAGAGAGGCCGATTTCACATTGAAATATTTTTCCTAGGAAGAGGTGGATTTATTTATTTATTTTTTCAATGTTATCAACGAATTGTTGCATATAGTAACAACCATCATCCTCCACAAGGGGAATGCATGTATACAAAACTAACCTTTTATAATCCTCCTACTAGAGCCAGGCATGATTGAACTTCATCGGGGATGGTGGCCTAGACCCTTTTTAACGATCTCCAACAAAATAGGCATGTGATCAAAGATTCCCCCACAACCACCCTAGATTTGAAAGACCATGGGTTATCAATCATCTCCTCAGAAATAATAAAACTGTCAAGTCTTTTTTCCACCAAGGATGATCCTTTCCTTCCATTTCGCCATGTTTGAGTCAATTTATGAGGCCACAATTCAATCAAATGATTCTTTTCTAACCTATGAGAAAATAATATTTCTCGAGGATCTTGATGCAAATTAGCACCCTAGACCTCCCTTATAGAGAGGGTAAAACTGAGGTTCCCTCCTAAAATGGTGTTGGACGAATTCAAGGATCTAGATCCACTCGTCCCTTCCCAAAAATGAACCCTATCAACATATGGACTATACACATTGATAATTTTGAAGGAACAATTAAGAAAATGGTTCACTTGGTCAACTATGATTCCTGAAGGAATCTGAGAGGAGGAGAGAAGCCTGAAGATATGGATCCAAGATAAGAGTAATCCTCTAAACAAACCATACGAATCAACAATGCTAAAGGGCCAATAATTTAACCAACTTCGAATAGACTCAACAACTTTTTCACCATTTCACATTGTTTCTTGTATCATGATAAAATATGACTTGCATAGCTACACAAACCTTTTGAGGGAAATAAATTTTGGGGATCTGGCCCCAACCCCATGGGAATTGAAATAAATCACAATCAATCAAGACCCCTATATTGGGATTTATCCACTCTAAGGGATCAAACAATTGTGAATTTATTGCCACATATGATCTCTTTCATTGCCTGAATGTGTGCTGAAGAAAATAAGGATTTTCTACTCGCATGTCCCACAAAACCTTTTTCCAAAGCCA
The DNA here is from genome assembly GCA_009831015.1 of Picea engelmannii. Lineage (NCBI taxonomy): Eukaryota > Viridiplantae > Streptophyta > Pinopsida > Pinales > Pinaceae > Picea > Picea engelmannii. Next base: position 621,926 of record ML777433.1, on the reverse strand, counting down.
ATCCACCTGCACAAACGATATCAAAACCAGTTTTTACCCTTGAATGGAACAAATAAGATTTTATAGAGCACTTGGAGAATTATTTAGAAGAAGAATCCTTTTAGGGGATTGAAGGAAAAGAAGGGAAAAATTTTGAGGGGAGAGACACACAACAAGGGAAGGAAGACAAAGGGGAAGGATCCACCTTTATATATGAGTTTTGGGTCCCAAAAAGAAGGAGAAACTACCCCCACACCTCCAGGGATTTTTAAGGGGAAGAGAAAATATTTTTGATAGGGACAGGAGGATTGGGATTCACTCCTACTATGGGGACCTTTGAGAATTTTTGAGAAAAATTCAAAACATCATTAGAATGATTCTTACCTAAGGAGTTTTCACTACTACATATTGGAAAAATTGTGTCGATATACCTGCCACGTTATGGAAAAAATTGGCCATACAGTTGAAAAATAAAGAAAATTTTAAGTTTTTTTCTCCATCTTGCCCGATATCATCGCAAGTGCGACGTACTTTTCAAATCGTCGCAAGAACAATTTCTTCTGAAGTTTGTCGCTCTTGCGATGACATCAAATGTGCGTTTCTCTTGTGAGGGTGTGGACACTAGGTCCTTCCCCCCCAAAAATGATCACCCAGTATTTGACCAAGTCAAAATTGACTTGGTCAACTGTCATCGAAAATGCGACGTTATAAAATCTATAAATATGTTTCATTTTACGAATGTTGCGACAAGTTTGTTATAACAACGACGATTCAAAAATGGTATAAGGTCTTCTTGGCTAACAAAAAACATGTTTTTTTTTCATATGTTATAATAGAAAAATATAATAGTTATTCTATTGTTGGCCCTTGACCAAGTTTTGGGAGATCCTTGGTCAAGTTTGACCTATTTTGGGACTTCGACAGCCTGTCGAAGACGGAGCGCAAGATGAAGCAGAGATCACGGGATCTCGACCCCTTTTTGGGTCCTTTTTGGATTTGGGAATATGTAATGGGTATGGGATGTTGGCCCATGGGTTTACCCATGTTTAGGCCAATTTTGTATGTATAAATAGAAGGCTAGGCAATGTAAGAAGTAGCTGTGCAAGTTGGCTAAGTGATAAGAGTGGATCTGTGTGATCAATAATTGTAAGGCTTCGTGCATACTGTGTGAGACTTGTAGAGCTAAGTGTAAGTCATTGTAAGAGACTGTGAAGGGATTTGTACTATAACGCAAGGAAGAAGGATCTAGCGAGTTGCAAAGATCTCCTGTCCTATGTGGAGTAAGGGTTTTGTGGCTCTGTGCATGTATATGAATGATTGAAGCTAATAAAGAAGAATAGTTGGTGGACGTAGCCCCAGTGTGGGGGTGAACCACGTAAATACTGTTTTATTCTGCTCTATGCGATGTTCTGATGTATTTATGTGTTATTTGCTAAGTGCTTGATATAGATAGATAGATAGATCTGTTTATGCTTTGTGCTTATGATGAATCTGGATGTTAGATCTGATATAGGTGAATATGCTTAGTGTTTGAATCTACCAGATCTGATCCATTTATTTATGCTACGTGCTTATATATGTTAGATCAGGGTGAATGTTGTGATGCTCTGTTTTATCTGCGAAGTAGATATTGGGCAAATAAATATGAACTAACAATACTAAGTGCTCTATTAATTATTATAATCACAGATATGTGTCCCAGCTAAGGTTGCAGACACCTAAGCCCTGCAACTACCCCTACCTCTACCTCGAGTGAGACTTCATCTGCTTTGCAGGTGTTTCCAAAAGGGTTGGTAGTTAGGGTTTTGTTGGTGCGCTATTGTAGCGTTGAACCCTGGTTATTCCCTTGTGCCAACAAATGGTTCTATTGTTGGGACCGAAACTGTGATTGTTGGTAACTGAGGAAGAAGAAGATTTGTGCAAAGATTTGACTTGGCATTGTGAAAGCTCTGTGCGTAAATCTGTTTCTCTAGTGCGTAGTACTCTACTTAGTTTGACAAGCTATGTGCTAAGGAAAAGAAGTCTGATCTGAAGAAAAGAGGTAAGATATGAAACCTTTGTGCTCTGAGAAAGGAAAAAGTGCTAAGTTTTTATTAAAAAGAGGTAAGATTTGAAAGCTTTGAATATTGAAAAGTTCTAGATCTGAAAGCTTTGTGCTCTATAGAAGTAATATAAGTGGAAATTTTTGTTTCAACAGTATGGATCTAGGTATGTTTGATAGATTCTATCCTAACCTGAAAACTAGGGTATTAATAGACGAAAGAATATTTGATATGAGTAGATGTGATAAGAATAGTGAAAAATATGTTATACCTATGCATAGAAAGAATGTTTGGACTAATAAATGTATGCAAGACCCTAGAAAGAAATGTTGCAAGTTAGCTACCATGATCCTAGCGCGTAGTACAGAAAAGGCCGGGGATCATTTAAAAGAAAGAGAGGATTGACCCTTTGTTACAGTTGCAGAAAACCGTAACATCTTGCTAAGGAATGCACTGGGAGAAGACCTAGTTGTCTTTGTTGCAAAGCTATGGACCATGAAGTATTAGATTGTCCTAGAATAATTGTTAAGCTTGAAGAAATGAACATGAGACAAGAAAACCCTAAGGCAGATCCAAAAGCTAAGATTATGATAGAATCCCAGAAAGAATCAGAGAAAGTATTGCTACAGATGAAAGAAACCCTGAATAACCAACCACATGTCAGATTATCACAGATCTTCAAAGAAAAAGAATTCCTTGAAGCAATAATAGGGGACTTTGACATTGACTGTGTTCTAGATGAGGAAACACAGGTGAATATTATGACAGAGAGAACTTGGGAAGCTATAGGGAGACCTGCTATGATTCCTTCATTAGGAGGAATAGGACTATTCAAAGGAAAGCTAATAAACCTATGTGGAAAGCTCACCCGAATACCTATGAATGCCAATGGAACTTCGACAGAGGAAGATTTTGACATTATTAAATTTATTGAGAACAATGCCCCATTTCCCATGCTACTAGGAAAACCTTGGATTGAAAGAGATCAGGCCAGAAGCCAAGAAGAAGAAGAAGTTTTAGAGCAGAAGAAGCAAGAGTTAAAAGAATTCATGACTAGAAGGATTGCACACTTGATTGAATAATAGAAGAAAAGATCGAAGATATTTAACACCAGAGACCCAGATGTTGAAGTTGCAAGAACACTAGAAGACCCACAAAATATTGAAGTACCTATTCCAGATAAAGAAGATGGATCATCCTCGAATCTTAGGGAAGAATCTCAACAACGCAAAGTACTTATGCCAAAAGAAGATAAGAATCAGAATGGAAAAAGGCCTACCGAGACAAAGCTCACTGGGAAGAAGGCTAGAAAGCTAAGTAAGAAGAGAGCTAAAATCAACAAGTTGCAGAAGGTTCCAGAGGGAACCTCGTAGAAGGAAAATTTTCAAAATTGGAGCTTCATCGGGATATCAAAACAACGACACATGACACTTCACCATGACGAAGCAATATAGTTGTTGGGGACATTATAACCATTAGACCACCGCTTCGAACGGGTAGAAATACATTTATGGACATGCAACTCGCCATCTAACTGTTGGGACCATGCCATAACAGACAGAACGGAGTTAATCAAGGCTTCATACCCATTGCAAGCAACCCATTGTCAAGTTACCTATTTATCCCATCGCACCATGCACCGAGAACACTTTTTCCAACTGAGAGTTTGATCCCGCAGACCAAGTTGATTTTGCATAGTCATCGTGCTCTTTCTCTCTATTCCATTACTGTGTCTAAGTTACTCCCCGAACCCTAGATTGTTAAACCTGAGTGTGTATGTTGAACGATTTGAGAATTGTAGAGAAAGATGTTGAAGAAGCCCTGATCGACCTCATGACTGAAAGAGTCATGTCAATGTCTACAGGTGTACAAGCATCGTTGACAAGAGGACTGCTAGCCTCTCGGTCCACTACTCATGGAGCTAGACCATCCTGACCATCTGATGAAAAGAGAACCAAGCACAAGGATGATCTAGTGAATTCCAAATTGATCCCGACTATATTACCCACCTATATACCACCTCTGAGCGGTGCAGTAAATCGAGACAACGTGCCCAGATATTTCGAATACACCTTGGTTACGACGGAGAGTTTTATCCCATAGAATAAGTTGATTTTGCATAATGATCATCGTGCTCTTGCTCTCTATCCCATTACTGTGTCTAAGTTACTCCCCGAACCTGAGATTGTTAACCCCGAGTGTGTATGTCGGACAAGATGAGCACTGTAGATAAAGTTGTTGAATAAGTTCTGATCAATATCATGACTGAAAGAGTCATGTCAATGTCTATAGGTGTACAAGCATCGTCGAAGAGAGGACTACCAGCCTCTATGTCCAATGCTCGTGGAGCCGAACCATCCTGACCATCTGATGAAAAGTGAACCAAGCATATGGATGATCTAGCGAATGCCAAATTGATCCTGACCATATTACCCACCTATATACCACCTCTGAGCGACGTAGTAAATCGAGACAACATGCCTAGATATTTCGAATACACCTTGGTTATGACATACCTACCGAAGGGGATACATGTTGGAAAATACTGAGAGGGGGGGGGGGTGAATCAGTATTTGAGCTATCAATCAATTTTTAACTTTTCTTTTACTGAAAAATCTTAGTCTACTTTATAGAGATCAGTTGTTGTATATTCTTATGAAAACAATAGTGCATCCAGAGATCTCATTATGGATTTCTTCATTCATCAGATGTCTTTTAAACA
>ML777433.1:585809-609455 GCA_009831015.1 Picea engelmannii | reverse complement strand
GCTGTGATCAACGGTCCTGACCCTTTCTGGATTTGACGGTCCAGATTCAATCAGGATTTCACCTTGGCTTTTCCCGATGGAATTTCTCCCTCGCAGCTTCTGTCTGATCTGACGACCCTCGTTCTTTCGGGAAATTTGAATGATATCTTGTGGTTGTGGATCTCTGTCTTCCTTCTCTTCTGCATGCCAACTCCTGCGCTTAACATCTGCGCAGCTTCGCCCGATCCAACAGCTGTCGGGATTTTCGAGTGAGATCCGACGGCTCTCAGTCTCTTTCCTGTGCTATAAGAGCGCTATGCCTCCTGAGCTTATTCTCCTCGAATCCTTAAAGGTTTTTATCCTTCTTATCCTACCAGCTCTGCTGTTGCCATCAATGACAACAACCATCAATACACATTCGTTGCTTGGTCAATATTTGCCAACAATACACGCAGTTCAAGCAGACCAAGATAAGATTGCAGCATTGAAGTTTAGCGACTTCAACCTTGGATATCGCAAATTCTATAACATGCTCACCCCACATAAGTACCTGACCAAAAGTAAGGGGAAGAATTCGAAGATAATCCCCCAGTCCTAGATTATGAACCTTGCGTAGTCCACCCTGCTGAACGTCATGAAGATTCCTCACTTCAGACGACACCAGGAGGTGAATGCATGTGTCAAGATGTTGCTGTCTTGTTACCATGGAGGCTGTTTGTGGATAAATCGTCATATAATAGTTGATCTAATGTTGATCAATCGTATCACAGGGTTGAGCATGCAAGGACCTAATCCACAAGAGTGTTACCCCGGAAAATCCATGGATCGCACTCTAGCATAGAAGATCAAGGACACATACGATGATGTTGAGAAGGGCATGCAAGGCTACAAGGTAGCTTCTATCTAGAGTGGCGTAGTGCACCTCACCTATTAGTTGATTATAGGGAAGTTAGTGTGAAATAATCGACCCACCCAAGTCACCGGTTTTGTAGTCGACCTCACAAGGAAGTGCGCAAAAGGCCTTCAAATGAACTGGGCAAAGTACTTGGTGAACCAGTTGGAACTTAACTACAGAGAATCACAAGATCAAGGATATGAATTTCATTTCAGCTGGCTCTTAATACTGATAGTTTTTATTTCCTGGAAAATGTCGGAAGGTACGACCTTCCCGGACATCGAGCCATTTGAAACACTGCCCGCGAAGTTCAGTACACTATGGTACTCAAGTGATATGAATAAACAGTGGCAGCCAAATGTTGTTTTTCATACCTACTATAATCAGCTGAAGATAGCCATACAGTCTGAGCCTCGCATGACTCCGAACAATCTGTACCAATATAGGCCTTTGATGAAGTTCAATGCATATCGACATTTTATTTACATCACAACATGCGCCGATGAACACAAGAAACAACTTCAGTCCTACTATAATATGATGGAGGAGGACTTGGAGGAGATCGCAAAGGACTGGTCGGCGAACCTCCTTATTCTAGCAGACCCTGCAAAGATATTTGACATCGATAGCCCAAAAACAACGTAGGATACACCTGGACCAAGCAGAACAAAGAAGACCAAAGAGGTCCAAGAATTAGACAACACATCTATGAAGACTGCTTCCATATCACCAGAGCAAGGAGGTGATGGCAAATAGTTAGATGAAAAAGAAGTCGAACAGAATCAAGGAGACGAGGTTGATCCCTTGAAGAAGGGGAAAGGTTCTCCTCTGAAACCTTCCTCTAGGAAGAAAGTGAAGGCCACCATGACCAAGATGTAGACCGTCCTCACCTTCGATGACTTCGATTTCCTCATAGCAGCCATGCAAGATGCTTCACTGGAAATAGTAGAGAAACAATATGCAAATCAAGAGGAGATGTATGATCGAATTGAGATTAAACTACGAGGGGTACAACAAGCCCTATAGTCCATCTGCGCAGTCTCCACTACGCTGGGAGAGACAGAATTGGGAGATGAGCCATCTCAACTCCACCACTTAGCCAATAAAGTTGAATCTCACCTTCGACGAGCACAAGAAGAAACAACACAAGCCACCAAAGCTTTGACACAAGTAAAAGGATTACTCATAGAGCAACGTAGTGCTGCAGAACAGGAAAATATTTCTCTCCAAGTGAAGTTTGATGAAGAAAAATAACAGCTACAACAAGAAAAGGAACAATTGCTCACAGAGCAACTTGAAGTAAAAGAAGTGTTCAACAGAGCACTTCGCTCTGTAACAGTCTTAGAAATCAAGCCAGAAGACCAAGTTTCACAGCAGGTGAACCAACTTGCAAAATCCATCTAGCAGCTATAACAACGCATAACATATCTGGAGCTATGCACTGTGCCTGAGACCCCACAAGATGTAAGAGACCAAAGGGACGCAACTGCCAGGAGCACAGTTGAAAGGCTAAATGCTCTTACCTTGGAATGTAAGAAAATCACTGATCACAGTGTCCAGAACTATGAACAACTCACGGAGAACCCAGAACTGAAGGCACTGGAGTCACAACTCCAAGAGGCGAAGTATCAAGCCGAAAAGATACAGGCGCAGCTGAAGTCCTTGTCAACTGTGGAAAGAATGAAGTGCTCCAAAGAGAAACACATTGCACAAAAACAAATCCATACTATCTAGAGCATATTTATGGAGGTAACTTAGAAAATCCAACCCGTACAAGACAAGGCCTATCGATTGTTTACAGAGGTAGAAGGTCGAGGAGCAGAGCTAAAGCAAGATGTCACTACAACATAACAACGTCTAGAGGGACCTATCAATGATGCAGTCATCCAAGAGTTCGCTGAACAAGAGACTATAGCACAACAACAAGTTGAAGCAGCTCGAGCCAAGCTCAAGGCGTTCAAAGCAGAACTAGTCAGACTAGAGTGACTCGGGACGAGTCACAGGTGAGTGTTGGGTGCCTGTTGGCCCTTGACCAAGTTTTGGGAGATCCTTGGTCAAGTTTGACCTATTTTGGGACTTCGACAGCCTGTCGAAGATGGAGAACAAGATGAAGCAAAGATCGCGGGATCTCGACCCCTTTTTGGGTCCTTTTTGGGATTTGGGAATACGTAATGGGTATGGGATGTTGACCCATGGGTTTATCCACGTTTAGGCCAATTTTGTATGTATAAATAGAAGGCTAAGCAATGTAATAAGTAGTTGTGCAAGTTGGCTAAGTGATAAGAGTGGATTTGTGTGATCAATAATTGTAAGGCTTTGTGCATACTGTGTGAGACTTGCAGAGCTAAGTGCAAATTATTGTAAGAGACTATGAAGGGCTTTGTGTTGTAACGCAAGGAAGAAGGATCTAGCGAGATGCACATATATCTTGTCCTATGTGGAGTAAGGATTTTGTGGCTCTGTGCATGTAGATGATTGATTGAATCTAATAATGAAGAAGAGTTGGTGGACGTAGCCCCAGAGTGGGGATGAACCACGTAAATACTATGTTATTATGATCTGTGTGACGTTCTGATGTATTTATGTGTTATTTGCTAAGTGCTTGATATAGATAGATAGATAGATCTATTTATGCTTTGTTCTTATGATGAATCTGGATGTTAGATTTGATATAGGTGAATATGCTTAGTGCTTGAATCTGCCAGATCTGATCCATTTATTTATGCTACGTGCTTAGATACGTTAGATCAGGGTTAATGTTGCGATGCTCTGTTTTATCTACGAAGTAGATATTGGGTAAATAATGATGAACTAATGGTTCTAAGTGCTCTATTAAGTATTATAATCACAGATCTATGTCCTAGCTAAGGTTGTAGACACCCGAGTCCTACAACCACCCTACCTTTACCTCAGGTGAGACTTCATCTGCTTCGTAGGTGTTGCCAAAAGGGTCGGTAGTTAGGGTTTTGTTGGTGCGTTGTTGTAGCATTGAACCCTGGGTCTGCCCCTATGCCAACATCTATTATACACCACTCAATTTATAAGATAATCATCAATATATGTCTATGGGGAAGAATGTCAGAAAACATTAGAGGTGGGAAAAAAATTAAAGAGGGTGAAAAGGGTGACGATAAATGTTATTGCCCTTGCAAAAATTGTTGTACTAGATGTCCTAAAAGAGTTTTAATAGCAACAAATAGAAAACATTGTAGAAAATATGGGCACATGGATGAGGGATCAAATGAATATCGTCCCATGGTAATTAGCTATATATATATTTTAATATTGACTGTATTCTCAAACTTTTATATTGTTTTATACATGCACAAATTTTGCATGATTGTTTGTAATTATAAAGTTAGAGTTGCCCCTAACGTTGTGCAGAAAGCACCAAGTAGTAGTAGAATTGATGTTGTACAAGATGAGGAACATGAAGAAAATAATGAAGATCAAGTTAATGATCCCATGAAAGTAGATGACAATAATAACATAGTTCAAGATGATGGGACAAATCAAATGATCCAAGACTTATTCAGTCATCTAGATGAGGATGATGGGGACAATAGTGATGGTATTTATGATGAACCTTTGATTGAAAAGGTAAATAAACAAATGTATAAAGGGTCAAGAACAAATCTTTCTTCTACTACATTGCTTTTGGTGAACTTAAAGGTTCCGAATCATTTGTTGAACACTTGTATGACACATATCCTAAGGTATGTAATATGTTTTATCACATCTACATAAAGGTTGACTTTTTCCCCCTTTTTTAGTGTTAATTAATGTGTAAAATAAAAATGCAATATTTACAATTACTATTCTTTACATTAACTAGTTTTTTTTTATGTTTTAGATTGTTAGGTGAAGTTTTGTTACCCTCGTCAAATTTTTTACCTCACACATATCGAGATTTACATTCCATTATGAAAGACATTGAAATGGAGTATCAAAGAATATATGCATGTCCTGATGATAATATTATATATTATGGACAACATGCATCGAAAACAAAATGTCTAGTATGTGGTATCAATAGATATCGAACCAATCAAGTAACAAAAATGGTGCCTCGAATGGTTCTCTGACATATTCCCATAATTGTGCGTTTGCAGTGATTGTTCAGGTGTCAACACATAGCACATTTTATGGATTACCATGCACGAAAGAGAATTGAAGATGATATTCTTCGAATGCCTGCAGATGGTTATGAATTTAAGGAAATTGCTGCAAAATGGCTAGAATTTGCAGATGAACCTCGTAATGTTAGGCTTTCATTGGAAACTAACGATGTTAATCCATTTGGAGAGCTTTAGTTTGTTTACTCAGTGTGGACTATTTTTGTTATCAACAATAACATTCCTCCTTGGATGTCAATAAAGAGGGAGCACATAATATTGACAATGATTGTTCCAGGTATTTGTTTACATTAGTTTTTCAAATGTAAAATTTTCATTTTTCTTTTTTTTTGCATAATATATTTTATTTATTTATTTATTTATGTATATATACATACCATGGTATTAATTTTGTGTATTTTCAAACAATTAGGTAAGTACCAATTTAAAGATATGAATGTGTATATCGAGCCTCTTATCGACGAGATACTAAAGTTATGGGAGGGAATCATTACGTATGACATTTGTAATCCAATTGGGCAGAAGCGATTTAAATGTTGTGGAATACTTTTATGGACAATTCATGATGCCTCGGGACTAACACATTTTTGTGGTATGTAACGTTCCATATTGCATGCTTGAATAGTATATAATTAATTGAATATATCATGCATGTTGTTTAAATAATCCTTTCGTATATTATTATTCACATTAATCCATTTGTTGTAGGTCTTCAAAAAAAGGGTAAATTTGCATGTCTACTTTGTGGTCCTAAGATGAAATCTTGTCGGTCAAAATTTTTAGGAAAGGAGGTGTTTGATGAGTATAGACACTTCCTCTCTAAGAACCATAAGTATTGTACTACTGATTTTTTTTTTTCAATGGGAAACAAGAGATTGGACTAAAACCACAAAGAATGACACCTCGCCTATGGAAGTTGGCATATGACATATGGGGAGTAGTTGTTGGGGAAAGGTACGATGAAGAAAGTGAGAGGTAATTAAATTGTGGATATTTGTAATAAATATAAATTTTCATTTTTTTGTGTATATGATCATACTTATTTAATATTTATTCTTTCATCATTTATTAATATTTACCATGGTTATAACTAATATTTAATATTGGTGAATTGTGATTTTTTGATCAGTTAGTTGCTCACGATTGGGATGCACTACATTTATACATTGCAAACAATCTTGACTGGATGAAGGTATGTATTGATAGATGTAAACAATTTCATGGCGGTAGGTTATCATGGAAAGAACTGTCTGAATTGGTTAGAGAAGCTTGTCGTAATGGAGATTATGATGTTACGTAGAGGGAAATAGATTTAACATATTGTTTGGAAGATGGAAAGGCAATCAAATTCACCCATTATATTAAGTTATTTTATATTATATTAATGTGATTGTATGTGTGTTTTTTTTCATATTATACTTTCCAAGTTATATAAATAATTTGTTTATTATTAATTGACAATGCATCTTTTACATGCTTGGCATATTGCAGTTGAAACAACACAAGGCTATGCGGTGCAATGGTTGTAAATTTCGCATCAAACAGTTGGATGAAACCAAGAAAACTTCTGATAGTGGGATAGCTGCAGTATTCTAGGTCACTAATGTTTCCTCTAGTAGTGTCAGACGTCCTTGAGAATTTGAAAATAGATACTATGAGTTTTTGAATGATATAATTGAGTGTGACTTTAATTCCTTCAAATTAGTTTTGTTCGATGTCAAATGGTATAGTTTAAAAATGCATGAACATGATGAGGAAATAAATGTTATTCAACATGCCAACATATTTTCGATGATTAAAACAACGGTTTTTGAAAAAGAAAATGACCGCTATGTTTTTCCAAGTCAATGTGAACAAGTCTTTTACTCAAAGGTTCTAGGTAAGAGGGATTGGTCATTTGTTGTTAGATATGATCCAAGAGGAAGGCCAGTAAAGTATACTATAGATGAAGAAGATGATATTGAAGAAGATGATGATGTAGATCTAGAGAAGGAATAATATGGGTCAACAGATGAAGAAGATGGAGAAGATGAACCAGGCGTAGGAGACAGTGTGCGAGTTATTTAAGATGATATCGATGAAGATATGCTCGAAAATGACATTGATGACGATGATGATATCAACAATCCTTTCAACATTGTTTCTTAAGCAGATGCTAATACAAATGTTGAGTTGGATGATCAAGAAGAAGATATAGAATACAGATGATACAAATGTTGTGTTGGATGAGGTATGTAACTAGATATTTTAATTTGTATAAATTGTTCTCTTTAAATAATTTTTTATGTGGGTTAATTACATGATTTTAAGTTTTATTTCATTTTTTGATATCCTATTCTACATGTTGTTAATTGTTTTTGTAATCAATATTAAGAATTGAATACTTATGGGAGGGTTGTTCAAGAAAAGTTCCAATTGTTTTACAATTGATCAACAAATATTTACAAGCCAAATTAACCTATAAACCAAACTAAACTAAATTAACCTATAAACTAACCTAAATTAATGACAGTAATACTCAGATTGGTGATACAAACACGAAAAATGATCAAAAGAAGCATGATGGAATAGAGAAAAATCTTGAAACGAAATGAGACAGTAATTATGAATTCATGCACATGCGCATGAATTGTTATAAAACACCAGAATTCATTAATGAAGATATATTTGTAATGGAGGTTAGGTCATGAAAATGGATCAAAGAAGACATGGATGTGTGAGAATTGATAAGGAAAAGGTGACCAAAGAGAAGACCAATTAGAAATAGGCACATGACCAGTGTTGATTACTAGAATAAGTGTTGATTCTCGTCGACCCCGCAAAGTGACCAGTTAATGGGGCCAATGATGAAATTTTCTTAAACTTTTCCTGTAGTCATTGAAATTTTACATGGTTGCATTAGATGCATGCCTTGACGGTATGGGAGGGTTTCAAGACTCAAATATTACTCATATTATACCCACATGATAAGCGAATGGTCTGTAACTGGTGGCCAATAAGTGGAATATGGTCAATAGATTAAATGAGAGCAAAAATCAAAGATAAGATCAAATAACCGACGAATCTTGTGCAATTTTTCAAGAACTTGTCTATCAAGGATTCATGTGTTTTGACAAACTTGTGATATAGTCCATAAATATTTATCGTGGTTAGGTCATTAAAATTGGTCAAATAAGACATGGTCGTGTGAGAAATGAGAAGGAAAATGTGACGAAAGAGAAGACCAATTAGATATAGGCACATGACCAGTGTTGATTACTAGAATAAGTGTTGATTCTCATCGACCCCACAAAGTGACCAGTTAATGGGTCCAACGTTGAAATTTTCTCAAACGTTTCCTGTAGTCATTGAAATTTAACATGGTTGCACTATATGCATGCCTTGATGGTATGGAAGAGTTTCGAGACTAAAAAATTACTCATATTATACCCACATAAGAGAATGTTCTATAACTGGGTGGCCAATAAGTGGAATATAGTCAATAACTTAGATGACAACAAAATTCAAAGATAAGATCAAATAAATGAAAAAGCTTGTGCAATTTTTTGAGTACTTTTCTATCAAGAATCAATGTGTTTTGACAAACTTGTGATATAGTCCATAAATATTTATCGAGGTTAGGCCATGAAAAGGGGTCAAAGAAGACATGGTTGTGTGAGAACTGAGAAGGAAAAGGTGACCAAAGAGAAGAACAATAAGATATAGGCACATGACTAGTGTTGATTACTAGAATAAGTGTTGATTCTCGTTGACCCCACAAAGTGACCAGTTAATGGGGCCAACATTGAAATTTTCTCAAACGTTTCCTGTAGTCATTGAAATTTGACATGGTTTCACTATATGCATGCCTTGACGGTATGGGAGGGTTTCAAGACTCAAATATTACTCATATTATACCCACATGATAAGTGAATGGTCTATAAATAGGTGGCCAATAAGTGGAATATGGTCAATAGCTTATATGAGCGGAAAAATCAAAGACAAGATCAAATAATAGATGAAGCTTGTGCAATTTTTTGAGTACTTTTCTATCAAGAATTAATGTGTTTTGACAAACTTGTGATATAGTCCATAAATATTTATCGAGGTTAGGTCATGAAAAGGGGTCAAAGAAGACACGGTCATGTGAGAACTGAGAAGGAAAAGGTGACCAAAGAGAAGAACAATTAGATATAGAAGCATGACCAATGTTGATTACTAGAATAAGTGTTGATTCTCGTCGACCCCACAAAGTGACTAGTTAATGGGGCCAACGTTGAAAGTTTCTCAAACTTTTCCTGTAGTCATTGAAATTTGACATGGTTGCACTAAATGCATGCCTTGATGGTATGAGGAGGTTTCTAGACTCAAAGATTACTCATATTATACCCACATAAGTGAATGGTCTGTAACTGGGTGTCTAATAAGTGGAATATGGTCAATATCTTAGATGAGAGAAAAAATCAATGAGAGCTTAATGAATTGTAAACTCCTCATATTTTAACCATTGGGCATTAAATTTAAAAGGGATAAAATTATTTCCCCATTCCTTTTCTATTTGAAGGAGAATTGGTAGAAGATGAGAATCTCCTCTAACCTCTACCAAAGACCTAATTATTTTAGGATCAACCATGATTAGCTTAGACACACCATAAATATATTGAGCCTCTTAGCCATTTTCTTCTCCCTGGTCCTCAAATTTCTCTAGGCCAAAGGGAGATTTAAAGGCTCCACATCTACCAATATAGCATCTTTAATATTATGGAGAAAATAATTAATCCTCCCTTATTGAAATCCCCTAGTTTTCAACCTTTTCAACCCTAGTTTCCTCTTAGTATTTTCGAGATTCTTGAATATACTCTTATCAAAATCCTCGAAACTTGAGACAATGTCTTGGGCATAGATCTCAACTATTTCCTTCTCTGGTGAAACAAAAGCTTGATCTTATTTGGATATTTGATCAAAGGCCCATTTTGAAATAACTATTTTGACCTTTTTGAGGTTTTCTACTAGCTCAAGACTACTTGACAATCCCTTGCAAAGGGATCAAATATTACCCATAACTAGTTTTCATTGAAGTTGAAATTATTACATTTCATTTTCCTCTTGCATGGTTTAAAGAGTCGAGTCGAAACACCATCAGTTTCGTGACCACTCCTTTGAGTAACAACAACCAAAAATCAAGAGCCTAATATTTGGTTCACCAAGGGTGGGCCTCTTAACATAAGAAATGCCTTAGTGCTAAAATTTAGGGGCTTGGGTTCTAAATGTTAGATTTAAGCAATTATTTGAGATGCTAATGACTTGTATTTTTACCATGACAACATTCAAGGTAAAAAACAAGGGGCTTAGGCCCTAAAAAATGCTTTTATGGCTTGTAGTCCATGCATAGAACCTTAAACCATGACACATGCCTTTAGTAAGGTATCGATTTCCCAAGGGTGGTATACGTATACAATTCTAAGGTTTTGAAAACCATAAACATGTCTATTCTCCCTCATAAACAATTATTTGAGATGCTAATGACTTGTATTTTTACCATGACAACATTCAAGGTAAAAAACAAGGGGCTTAGACCCTAAATGATGCTTCTATGGATTGTAGGCCATGCATATCACCTTAAACCATGACAAATTCCTTTCGCAAGGTATAAATTTCCCAAGGGTGGTATACATGTACAATTCTAAGATTTTGAAAACCATGAACACATCTATTCTTCCTCATAAATAATTATTTGAGATGATAATGACTTGTGTTTTTACCATGAAACATTCAAGGTAAAAAACAAGGGGCTTATGCCCTAAAAGATACTTCTATGGATTGTAGGCCATGCATAACACCTTAAACCATGACACGTTCCTTTCATAAGGTATCATCTAAGGCACATGGACCATGCACAAGTACTTGGACCATGAAACATCCCTTTTAGAAGTAATTATTTCCCAAGAGTGGGATATATTATAACATTTGGTTCACCAAGGATGGGCCTCTCAACATAAGAAGTGCCTTGGTGCTAAAATTTAGGGGCTTGGGTTCTAAATGTTATATTTAAGGTAGATGGGCCATGCATCAACACTAGAATACATGGCATACCCTTATGATAACATATTTGTCTTGGTATTGTGATATGGGCCCAATTTTGAGGCTTATCACATTGATGATGGACCTTATTTCCAGGTACATGGTTCAAGGCCAAAAATCATTTCCCTTACTCATGTTAAAATGTATATGAAGTGGGAGAGAGAGAGAGGGAGGTGGAAGGGAGGCACAAGGAGAGAGATATTTTGAGAGGGTAAGGAGTGAGCGAGGTGGAAGGGAGGCATGAGGAGAGATATATTTTTAGAGGGGAAGGAGTGAGGGAGGGAAAGAGGGAGAGATAGATAAATAGAGGGAGGGATATGAAGGAAGGTGGAGATATTGGGGAGAGAGAGGGAGGGGGGGGGGAAGAGAGAGAGAGAGAGGCACATATTATTTTATTCTGTGATGAAAATTATATGAAGAAATAAATAACTCCAAATGGATCCGGTTGGTCCTAAAGTCCGCACCTGACTGCTAAAGGGAAGAGATAGGACACCTCAAGTTTTGTAATGGTTTGCTTTTAACAAGATTGATTTATTGATTAGTTGGAGGGTTGGTTTGATCAATAAAATATCATGGTTGGGTTGGAAATATGATATGTATGTAGGTCCTCCTTGGCTAGTGGCACACAAATGATATACACATGAGAAAATAGAGGGATAAAGAAAGGAAGAACAACAAATGAATCAATGAATTACTTGATGCAAGAAGTCTAAGTCTCAAAACAATATTTCAAGGAATCAACAAATATCCAAACACAATTACTCCCACAGGTTGCAATAGAACAAATCCTTTACTAAATAATTAGTTGTTTTCCAAGTTGCATAACAATAAAAGAGGAGTTATACAATAGATGAAAGGAAAATGAAATGTACTTTGCACACATCAAAAAGTGCATTTTAGATAAGATAAAATCACATATAGATTTGAACATAAAACACATTGTCATCAAGATAATATTCACCAGGTAGAGAGCTTTAATCCAATCATAGAACATGTTCAACTAGTTTGATATATTTATTTCCTTCCCAAAAAACTGAACCCTCCATTTATACAAAAACTGCATATTTATCAAAGTTGTAGAGGCTCTAAGGCTTCACTATACACTATCAATTGGAAAAAAACTTATTGACTTAAGTAAATATTGTTGGAGTATAGTAATGCATACTTCAAACTTGACTTAACAAAAAGGAAGTGGTTCATATCAAACACAGATGACCATTATGCCCTAATCTAAAAAAAAAAGTCTTGAACTTAAACAACTAAAACTACTACTAATGATAAAACTAAATGGATGCATATGATGAAGTGAACTGAGCTTTGAAAAAACTGACTAGGACTGATATAACTAGGTTATGAACTGAGCACTTGTATCCATGCACATTGTTGGAGGCCAACTGGGAGATAAATGGATATACAAGTATTCTTTAGGTACTCCTTCATAGCAACGTCCTTCTTCAAATTATCTCTTTCAAAAAGTAGCAAGTCTTTTGGTGCTTCTTATGGAGTCCTTGATACTTCTTCTGTCGTTTGGAGTATGGTTTTCCCAATTCCTAGTTGTGGTGTTGCAAGGTATGGACTCGAAGCTTAATTTTTTGCACTTGTTGGCTATCATCGACCCTCTCTGTTTTGACCTCAACCTGCATTTTCCTCTTGTCTTTCTCTGTGATAGACTTGTTGTGGCCAACCATTTTTATTCTCCTTGTTCTTATATTATATCTGTGTATTACCTCGGTTTCCTTTCCTTGTGTTCCTTTAATGTACCCCTGTACTCCCAAAGTATCAATTTTAATCTCTGGTTTAATGTCTTGTGAACTGTGGTAAGGATCCCCTGCATGTGGTGAGGTTCCAATAGAGTCTTTCTCAAGATCAAGTCCATAATTATGTGTTCCCTGTTGTTGACTGGAGTCTATAGGATACTCCTTTTTCACACTTACAAATGGTGTTTCTGCAATCTCATCCTCATTAGACTTTGATTTCTCCTTTTTCACTTTCATTCCCTTCAAAAAATTGACTACCATTTCTTCGATGATGGAAAATTCGAGGGTTGTTGATGCAAGAGCATCACTCCACCTCAGCAAAATGCCAGCATTCCATCACATCAAAGCACATTCAAGGAGCAAAGAGGCACCAACCGTCTCATTTTTCCCTCAAATTTTAAATTTTAAATGTAATTAAAGAAAATTAAATGTTGTAAGGCTGGAAGAGCCAAGTCGATGCCTTTTTATAGGAAATATATAGAAAGACATTTATTATGGTATGAGTTGTACATATCTTGAGAATCGCCTTAGATATGAATTGTTAATGTTCATTCAATGTAATCTACCTCAATAGATAGGCGTTGTAAATGGTGATTAGACACCACTAGTGTATCTTGGAGGGAAAGGCTCGAGGAGCCCCTATTTTGTAAAAATATTAGAATTAATTATTCATTATTCATGGAGGAGGAGAAGGAGAGATGAACCAAGACTCAGTTGCAATTCGAGCCTACACCCATTGTAAACATAAATTCATATTAATACAAGGAGTTCTTTTTTGTGCTTATGAGTATTATGTGTGTTTATGTATTTGATGAATGTTATTTGTGTATGTGTTTATGAGTATATGTTGTAGATGTATGTGATAGGTTTTCATCTACAGGGTTCTCTATCTTTGAGAGTTTGTTTGATTTGTTCTGGGTTCTTTAGGCTGTGAAATGAGTGCACAACATGGTATTGGAAACTCTATAGCCCACACAAGGAATGAACATCTGAACTCTTTCGAGTCAGAGAAGAACATGCTAGGAGGGAACACTAGAGAAATCACACCTCAAGAGGATCCTCAAGGTTGCTGAACACCTTGGAGGAGAGATTGTGTAGAGGAACACAAAGACACGGTTATTGAATACCTTGGAGGAAATTCTACGCAGGAGTAAGTGTAGCACAAAGTTATTGAAGAATCTATAGAGCTCTGCCAAGAGGGCATTGAGCAGGTGCAAGTGTGCATAGGTGAACTCTATTTTGAGTTCTAAGAAGAGGAGTGTCACAGGAAGAAACCCATAGAGTTACTGAATACTCTGTAACCTCTACAAGTGTGCATTGAGCAGAAGTTTCCAAGAGGGAACATATATCCCTTTGAGGAAAAAAAGGGACAAAGACCTGTGAGGTTCGAGCAGTTGAAGCTCAAGGTGAAACAGAGTTGTTGAACACTCTAGAGGAATACCTATGCAAGGAGTGCACTAGGCCAACACTTAGACAAGTGTTGAAAGAATCTGTTTGAAATACTTCATCGAGTGCAAGGAGAGCGCGAAGGTGTGAACTTGTTTCAAGTTCAAAAATCTCAAGAGCAAGAGAACAAAGTGTGCCAGGAGGGCGCTAGAAGTTCCTTTGACAAGAAGTAGGAGGTTTGAGCCCCTTGGAAATCCGAGTAATTGCAAGGCTCGAGAAGGATAGTGCAAGTGTGCATGGAGGCTCTACAAGGAAAAAAAAAGGTCAAGGACCTTTATAGTTTCAAACTGTGAAGACAGTGCAGGTTCACACTAAAGAGAGCACAAGGTGTGCACTAGAGATGAACTTGCTTCAAGTTCGAAAGATTAGGAGGAGAAGCGAAAGTCAACACCCAGCAGTCGGGCTCACAGGAGAAATATCAAAGACCATAGCCTTTCACGTTTTCCCAGATCAGGAGAAATTCTAAGCTTAAGTGGAGAAGATGTAGAAGTCGCCAGATCAACTGCATGAGCATATCTGGACCATTAAATTCCACGTCTAGACATTGAGAAGGAGCACACAGAGATGAGGAATAGATCCCAACCGTCAGATCCGAGCACAAGGATCGACAACCATCTAATCCAGGTGAGTAGCACGAGATTTAAACCCCTTTTTATGTGAAAGGAGTGAGGACTCGCTGAAGTTTCGAAGTTCCAAATTCATTCGGAACCGTCCATCTTCAAGAGATATAGGTGGTAGTATAACTGGAAGTCCAGAGAAAAGGCACTCTGGGAGAATCCACATGAGAAACAAGAAAAATCGTCGAAGTTTCGAAGCCGGAGGTCATCCTATCCATTGGTGCTGGGAAGGACACATGGAGGAAATATGTGTGTTTCGGAAGAAGAACACTTCGGGGGAAATGAGGTGAGTTTCTTTGAGAACTCCTGAAGCCCTAGGTTGCAAAGAAAATCCTGACCATTGATCGCCAGGAGGCACGTGGCATCAGATCGTGTGTTTGAAAGGACAAAGGTAAGTATGGGTGGAGAATTCTTGAAGAGTCGGGAGCCGAAGAAGATCGTGGTTGTTGGTTTGAGAGAGGGATGTGTGTCGGCAGATCATAGAAGGCACATTCCTACCATTGATTGTGTGGATGCATGGCGTTTGATCAATGCTTCGTTGGTTCATTGTTCAAGAGGAACATAGGAAGGAGGAGTGAGGACTTCTGAAATCCAGAGTCCCATAGAGGATCATAGCCATTGGCTGTGGGAGAGACGAGAGTCGTAGATCCCATCTAGGAATCTCATCGGTTCAGGGTTTAGAGGAATTGGTGACAACTGTAGTTGAAACTGCTTAAGGCTTGAAGTTCAAAATGTTATCAGCCGTCAGATCGCGAGGATGCGTGGAGGGTGGATCGAGACTCTGTTAGTTCGATGTTTGGTGCATTGCAAGCATCTTGTGACAGCAAGGAGAGAAACAACCAAAGCCTGAAATACAGAAGTGCCTTAGGGTTTAGCCCCGGGTCACAGCCTAAGGTCACATGAAATAAGGGGCCTAGAAACATGAGCTAGCCCCTATTATTTAAATGGAAAAAATAGAACAGGGGCTTAGCGAAAGCCTGTGGGTTTTGATAAAACCTACGCCTTAGGAGAAAAGGGACCCATGTAAATTTTTTTGGGGTTCCAGCAGGGGGGTCGAGTAGCTAATTCAGTTAAGAAATTTGAATATCCTTGACCGAGAGGTCACAAAAATGCTAAGAGGGGAGGGGGTCCTGCATCATCTATCATCATATTCGATCATAATTGTATGGGGGTATTTTAATGATGGCTTAAAAAGAGCCTTGGAGTTTAGCCTCAATTGATTTTTAATTCTGGTTTTCTTGTTGGGCTTGCTTGGTGTTTCAATGTTTTGTTCACCCTTTCTCTTTCTATCTTGTCTATCTGTAGGGGATGTTTTAGGTAAGGCTTCTATAGGAACATTATTTCCCTTAACCACTTCATTGCTGTGTGATCTAGATCTAAGTTTCCCCCTCATTCTAGTCACATGTTTTTTAGGTTTCTACTTGATGGGGGTTCTCTACTCCTCCTCTGAATGGATAGATGACAAAGACCTATGTGGTGTTTCCAGTGCAGGTAGATGCATGTGGGAAACTATGCCACTTTTTCTCTCCTTCCCCTTACCCATTGAATACCTTAGTTGCATGTAAGAAGACTCCTCCTTCATGGAGTTCTCTGGCTTGTTTGCTTTTGAGGGCATGTTCCTTTTTTCGGGGTGTTTCCCCTTATTTGATGTGGGTTGGAAGTGCTTCATCAAGTTCCTAAGATCTGGAGATACCCTAACCTCTGTATTATCTTTACTTTCATCACCTTCATTCTGCGAATTGGGCACTTGTTCTTTCTCCTTCAATCCCACAGATTTCAAGAAATACCCCCAAGGCATTCAAATTCCTCTAAAGAGAAAGAAACCAACAATTTTATTAAGACTTGATGGTAAAGGATCCTGTGAGTAGATTCAGGGTGGATTTGAACCCTCCTGTCCATTTTGGTTAGGATTTTAAGCAGGTAATAGGGTAAATTTAGGTCTTTATCTCCACTTAGATGCATAAGGAAACAAAGGTGATACCAGTGTACTATGTTGAATCGACCCTCACCTTTTATATACCTTTGCACCACTTCTAGGGATCCTTTACAATCTTCCTTTATCCACGACATAGGGATCCCTTGGCTCCATTCAGGGTCTTGGTGATTGGGAACCAAGAATTTATTGCAAAGGTTGGGACAGGGAGAGTGCAAGATGCTCCAATGAAATGTTCTATAATATGAATCTAGGTATCCCCAAGTTGGGTCTGGAAGACATCGAATGTCTCTGCGAAAAGAATATCTAGACATGTGTGGTGTCCTTCAAATGCACACAAGAAGTCATAGCATTCCTCCTTTATGAAGATATCTTTGATTTTGGGTATGGCCTCTAATTGCTCACTACCTTGTGGTTCGGTCTTGTTCAATTGCCATCGCTCTAGGGGAGGAACTATGGTGTACAAAGCAATTTTTTTGTCGATGATGCAATGAATGTGAATCTCCTCATGTTGAAACCGATACATGCGTGTTGTTAACCCTCTATTCAAGTTGTAGTAGCCATGATTGAACAGTATAGTTCTCATGACCATGAATGATGATGTATAATGATGAAATTGCGTGTAAAATGGTGTGGAGGTGCTTGTTTATGATCGCACACGTATGAAGACACCATTAAAACTATTTAAACATTTAAAATAGCATATTAAATTATTAGATAATTTAAAAATTAGTGCACCAACAACATTTGCAGGAATAGCTTAGTTCTTGCAATCATCCCTATTTTTTCATACAAAACACTATTACACCTTCTATGACCTCAACCGATGGAAAACATGATGGAAAGTACTTTAGAACCAAACCATAGCATGTAATTACCCTTCAAGAAAACAAAATATGGTGCAAAAGATCAGTCAAGAGAGGTAATGATAAAAAACTGAGTCATTTAGTAATGGGGGACCAACTTAACCAACATAAAAGGTATGAATTTTTTATGGAGGTATAGGGAAATGAGAGAGGAGGGGCAGGGGTGAAAACTTAGGTCTTAACAGATCCTTTAGCCAAGGAGAGAAGAATGATTAGCAATGTAACTAGAGGTAGTCGAATGAAATACTGAGCCCCATTCGAGGTTGGTTTATTTTGGTTTCGAGGGTAAAAATTCTTGTGTTCATTTGATTGATTGTTTTTTTTTCTTGTAGAGAAGGAATATATTCATATTTCTTTATGATTACTGATGGTCAATTGGTTAATCAATCCCCTAGTAGAGGGGAGGGTAGAGATGTAGGAGGATCAACTTGTGGTTTGCACCATGTTTGTGTGCAATAATAGTGTTAGGAGAAAAAATTGCAGTGGATATGTATGTAGTGTTAGAAGGCACATGCCAACATTAGGTTCATTATACTTTTAGCTATTGTCATACATTTCAAGCAACACTTACTTTTCATTCTTTATAATACGTTCTATTTGTGACATTAAGTAGAGTATTGTTTTGTTTAATTATGGTGTTTTTCTTTGTGCAAAGGTTCCAAGCATAGATGAGGTATAGAAACATAGAAAATGGAGATACATTCATGCTTGCTTTCACTCTCATATACTAGGCACACTTTCCTAGGAATAATTATTTCATGGGGAGTGAGGGTGCTAGTCCCAAAGGCCAAAAATAGATCTAGGGTTTAGGCTTATTTTGAGATTGATCCATTTTTTCATTGGGGTTATATTTGTAAATGCTAGACTCTCTTCTTCACTTATATAATAAGGCAGGGGTATAGGATTTATTCATTTCGTTTTTTAAAATAGAAGCAATGAGTGAATGGAAGGGTTTGAAGATTTTAGTGTATTGTTCTATTTGAGAGTTAAAAATAGTGACGTGATTTGAGTTTCATATATATGTACTTGTTGTTACTTTATTTAGTGGGATGTCTTTCAATATCTAGTAGATTTCATATCAAAATTTTGATAGAGAGTGTGGTGTTATGCTTTCCTAATTAGGTATGTTAGAAATCATATTAGGACTCTTATAATGTTTTGAAGAATTATGTTATATGCAATGATGAGAGATGTGTAAATTAAATGCATTTGTAGCTTTGGTCAACTAAATCTCTTTTCTCAATAATTGAAATTTGTCTAACCATTATATAGAAATCCAATTTCAATGTTGAATTTCAAATAGTGAAACTTCAACTTTACAATCTTGGGAAATCCAACTCCACATATAAGAAAAGATGTAGAGTGAGCCATTTTTATGGAAAATGGAATAGATAATATGATTTATATTGAGGAAAGATAAGTGAAGGTTTCATGGAATAATAGAATCATGAAGACATATGCCTATTTACTCTAGAAAATTAGAAACGAAAAAAGACTTGCATAGAGCGACGCAAGGAGAACACCTTATAGAGGAGGTTTTTATGGAAACCACACAAAATGTTTTATCCCTTATATGTTTATATTGGAGGTGGACGGGCGTAGGTTTTAACGTGGGTGCACCTCTTCAAGGCCAAAAACCATTAGGGAGGGGTCTCTTCATTCAAAAGATGGTAAAGGGAAAAAAATAGGATTTTAGGTCCTATACATTGCTTTTGTGGATCATGGGAAAATCATAGGGCCTTAACCAAAGAAAAGACCTTCATAAGAAATATTTGTCCCATGAGTGGTATACAAGTCTAATTTTAAGGTTTGGTGCATAAAGGATGATGTTTTTCACTCAAAACATCATTCAAAGAAAAATCATAAGGGATTAGGCCTTAAACACTACTTTTAGGTCTTGTGGGCTAGGCATTAGGACCCAAACACTAATTTATATAAGTGTTTAGGTATTGTGGGATAATCACTTATGATATAGGTGAGTGATATGTTTGAGTACTCATTGTTTTATCCTACACCCTCATTGAGATTGAGCCCCTACTTAGGGGGTAGCACCTAATTCAGGGGGTTGCATTGGTTGGGTGGAAAGATGACTGTTCCATATGATTCCCCCCTTGTTGAAATCCTACTTTTCAAGTATTGGTTTGGACTAGAAGATAGTCATCGACAAGGTGAAGGAAATAGTTGATCTACTATTACTTAGACATGGTCGATTTACTTAATTTCTTAGCCATGATTGAGTTATTTGATTTATTTATATATTGTATATTATATATTATATAATATATAAATTATAATATACATATTATATTATATATAACTATAATAAACACAAAAACAAAAACAAAAACAAATATACCAACAAAAAAAATTTACATTTCAACGTGCATGAGGAGGAGGGGCAAGCTTCATTTAAACCTGCGTGCGAGGAGAAGGTCAAGGTCGAGGGAAGAGAGGAGGGCACGTGAGGAGAAGACCGATATCGAGGGCACACCATATAGAGGAGGGCATGAAAGAGAGGAGGGTGTGCCATTTGAAACCTTCGTGTGAGGAGAAGGAGGTCGAGGGCACATCAGAGAGAGGAGGGAATGTGGAGAGAAGGTTGAGATCGAGGGCACACTAGAGAGAGGAGGGAAAAGTGGAGAGGAGGGAACGCCAAAGAAGGATATTGACGGCGCACTGTGAGCACTAATAGTTCAACATGGTTGTAAGTCTCCTCATCAACAACCAACTTCCTTTTTTTGTCCCAATTCCCTAATTTGAACCTTAAGAAAATCATTGGAAACCCATATATCTCAGTAAAATAGAGCTAAATAGACTTAAATATATTTTCCTCCACCTAGTAATAAGCCCCCTAATTTGTCTACTGAATCAAGGGAGATAAATTCCAAACCCCTAATAGCTAAGCCAATTTACTTGATATCCTTTCCCCATCACCTATTGTTCCTAATTTATAATAATAATACTAATTACTGGTAGCTACCTGACCTAAACACAAGGGTCAAAGGATTAATATCAACCACAGTGCTCAACCAATCCAAGGATGATCCCAAGTGATTCTAGATTTCATTAAATAACCATTGTTTAGAACATTGTTCGAAAAATGAAGTCCGCAATGAAATTTATTTTGAATATATATGTAGTTAGAATAATGGTGGACTATTTATGATGATGATGACATTAGATCTATGTGGAGGAATGAAATCTTGACAAGACAACCATCATAGTCTTTGGGAATGGTATAGAGAAATCCTACCAATTTCCCTTCCTAGACCATAGATAATATTAGGAACTTCATGCTCAACAATGAACTCCTTGTTGATAGTTAATGTATACCTTTGATGTGATAGTTATTATTTTATCATGATTACTACCATATTCTCCCATATGATGACCTTATTTTACAACATGAAATGTAAGGGAAAGGGAAAGAATCATGCTATCATAGCCAAATTGATAAGAACAAATCGAATTGAAAAATCCAGATCTTTCATGTGTTCGGGTAGTGACAAGATATTCTTTGATTCAAATTCTTGTGAAAAATTACAAAACCATGCTACTCATAATCTAACTTTAATCGCTCATATACTCTTTCACACATGTGCATCATCTCATTCTTCATGTCTATAATATGTGGAGGGTTATTCAAGGTTTCAAGAATTTCTTCATATTTTCCTACTTTAATCCTCTCATGGTCATGTTAATCCATATAGAGGGTCATGATATAAACACTCATTGTTATAATGTTGACATAAATTCCAATCTTCACTTTGTCGATTAGAGGGTGCAATTTTGGCAATGATTTAATGTTTTTAGTTCCATGAAATTTCTTTTGTTTCTTCAACAACATTAAGGATTAAACATGAGGGGTTGGAAATGGCGATGTAAAACATTTTATAATATTTTTTCATAGCATTACCCTTCTTTTCATTGTGTCTCACATGACAAAGAAACAAAATCACATTTCCATTGTCAATTTATAAGAACATTGTTGGGCCCGAGATATGATCAATTTTATGACAGTTATTATGCACTTTTGCCACATGTACATATGTGTTTTTTGTCTTTTGAAGGAACTTTTTGAAGAATTTTATGATAAAATAGTATGAACCACATAAGGTATGTATGATTCATGTTTAATGATTGTATCGAGCATAATTTATCATGTTTTCACGCTTCCAAGGATATGATTCACGTTTTTTGATGTTACAGGGTGAAAATGCACTATATTTCTACTTTCGACACTCCTTCCAGCACTCGCTCTGGTACCCGGTCCAACACTCCGTCCAACACCTCATCCTACACAAAAACGGTTGGCGATTTGGCGGTTATGGTGTTGGCGGCTAGTGGTGGGTGAATCAGAGACATGGGTTTTGCTTTTGCTTATCCCCTCCAGCTACTGAACTCTTGACAACTCGATTTTGGGTTGTTATGGTGGGTGATTATTGGCTCGCTCTGTTTCGGCAGTTAGGGCACCATTAATGAAATTTGCCAATTCTAGAAGTGGTTTGACCCTCCTGTGGTCGACCACTTGGTATGTAAACATTATAAATGCCACCGTGGTGGTCATATACTTGTTAAGAAGTAGAATAAGTTGTGTGTTAGAGCCAAAAATGATTTTGGCTCTGTTTTTGTATTTTTCAATTGCCATAATTATATAAAACCGTGTTTCTGCATTTTAATGGTGAATTCATCTTACTGAGCTCATGGTGTGATTTTAGAGAGTGACCACGACTTCCTGGGGGGCCCACCAGTAGTCTGGTAACTCTTCTTTAGTTTATTTATGCATTTTTATAGTTTAGTTGTCTCTCTTTATTTCCTATACATGCATTTTTATTATGTTAATTAGTTTGTTGTTATAATTTAATTTGCTTTGACTCTCGTTTGCAGGTTAGTATGATGAATTGTGTTAGCATGCATTAATCTCGTAGTTAGGAATGGATCTGCAGACTCCTATACTAACCCCATGTGTAGTTAAATACTAGATTATGTTTTTATTTATGATTTTAGAATCAAGTTTAAAACAGAGTTTTGAATAACATAGAATAGCGTTTTAATTTGGGTTTTAATTGACAATGATTTGATGGATGAATAAAGTTAATTCTAGTTTTTAATGATAGATTGCTTATTTAAGTTTTATATAGTTCTTGCTTATTTAGTTGTTGATTAATATAGCTGTTAGTTTTCTCTTTAATAACATGTTTTAAATTTCTGTTTTTAGTCATTTCCTTATTTGCAATTTGAATTGTTAGAATAGACATAGTATAGTTTCATGTTACGTAATTCCTTGCCTAGAATTAGATTGCAATTGTAGTTCTTAGTTAATGAATGAGTTTAAGTATGAATTTTGCTTGTGTAGAATAGAAGTATAATGATGATCTCGTTATGTTGTTGATGGTTAATACATGAACATGCAGGGTATTTAATATTGTTTTTCTCTTCACACAACCACCAACATTATATTTGAATTGTCACTGGTTAAAGATAGTTTCTTGCTTTTGTAGGTTAGAGATAGTTTCTTGCTTTTGTAGATTAGAAGAGATAGTTTCTTGCTTTCATAGTCTAGAAGATAGTTTTATTGTTGATGTAGGATAGATAGTCTTTGCTTTGATAGATCAGATAATAGCTTTCTTATCATAGGTTCAAGGTTAGTTGCTAGTCTTTCTTGCTTTCAATAAAATAGATTTCCTCTCATGCATTAGAAGTAGTTTTGCATTGAGCATTTAGTCTAGTTTCCTCTTAGATTTCCTTTCATGCATTAGAAATAGTTTTTCATTGAGCATTTAGTCCACTTGCCTCTTAGGCTAGATAGTTGTTATGTAAGGTAGCTAGAGAGGTAGTGGGGGGGGCTAGAGGGCCCATAGTGATAATAGTGGAGGTCATTCAATGTAAGGTGGACTAGGTCCACTATATTATTAAATAAGGCCCACTATGGTAGTTAGATATAATAAATGTAAGAG
>ML777433.1:536089-558894 GCA_009831015.1 Picea engelmannii | reverse complement strand
CATGTACCTTCTTAATTTTCTTCCTTCACTTGATGTGGGCCTGGTCATTCCTAGCCTTGAATTGAAAGTTACCCCTAGTCTTAGTCATCACCCTTCATGACACTTGTCACCAAATGATTAGATCACAAGGTTGGAGGCATATGATCATTGGGATGAGGCTTTATAACCCTACAATAACATGAGACATTAATTTAACTTTGACTATATTGAAAGGTGCAATAGTGTTCTTTGACTACATTAATGGCGCAATAACTTTGACTAGATTGAAAGGTGCAATAGATTATAGCATTGTCTTGAGAGGTGACTCTTTCTTGAGACATTAATTGAGATTTGAATATATTGAAATGATGGTGCGATAGTGTTCTATAACCAATCACACATCACATAAATTCCAAGCCGCGAGAGAATTTAATTGCTAAATCAATCATACAATGACATAAGTTAAGGCACAATGTGATCAACTTTGTTTTATTTTTAAGGCGCAAAAGAATCTAAATGCTCCATCATTCAATACATCAACAATAGTCATGGAACACGAGAAATGTAAATTCTAAAACACTCAATCATCAATAATTAACATTCTTCCAAGGCACAAGAGTGACAATTCTAAAACAAGCACGCATCCACATAATTATCACGCAGGAGTAATCGACAACTTTAGTTTCAAAACACAAGGGTAATCAAAAACTTCCCATAAATGAAAGCAATTCAATTATCATAAATAATTTCTAATGGAAGGATAAATTGTGAGAAAATATTGACTTCTAGGAAGGAAATTACCTATTCAACCTTATAATTTTTTATTGGAACAACTTCACACCCTTGGTAAAGAAATCAGTGGCTATGAGGATAAACACATGGCCAATAGAAGATGGTGGGCTGATTGGGCCAATGAAGTGTAGAACCCGTAGCAAAAGGAAATCAAGAAGAACAAGATTTAAGGGCATGGCAGAAAGTTACTCTCTTCCCATCGTATTCTAGCATATCTTGCAAGATTGCATGAACTAATAACAATCTTTGAAAAGAGAGGGCCACTATTGACCAATCTAGATGATTTTGTCTGCAATCTCCTTGGAAACAAAATGACCACCAATGTGAAAGGGTTGAGCATCCATATAGTGAAGAACTATCAACATGATTTAAGAGATCTATTTGTCTACACAATACAAAAGTACATCATCTATAAACCTACGAAACAGTAAAATACACAATATGACATAATTTGAGGATTTTAATCTTAATCTCCTTTTGTGACTTTCAATGTTGGGAAGGTAGTGTTCATTATGTAAGTAACAGACAATATCATGATACTAAGGATGATCAGTGACATATACATTCTTACAAGCAACAACAAATCAAGCAGATAAAGAGTCATCATCATTATTGGAATCTTCATTAGGATCGCCACGCTAAGCTAGGTGGAGAGATAAATATCACCCTTTAATAGTGTGAGAAGTAAATATCTCAAAATCATGCTCTTGTATCTTAGTTAACTAATGAGCAAGATTTCCTAAAAGGAAATTTTGGGACAATAGAAATTTAATGGTAGGTAGAGGAACCTTTACCTTGGTATGTTTTCCAAGAATGAAGTGGAGAAATTTTTCAGCAACCTTGACCAAAGAGAAAGAATTATTTTCAATCAAGGTATAATTCAAATCAACGTTAGAAAGGATTAAGATCATGAAAACAATTAATTGTTTTGAACCCAAGTCATCCTTTTGTAATATGATAGCTAAGCTAGCTTTCTCTATAGTATTGTATATGACAAAATCTTTTAGAAAATCAAGTTGAGCAAGCATAGGTGAAAAAATGGCCTTTTTGATATCCACCAAACCTCTCTCAGTGTCTTGAGACCAAGAAAATTCATGTTCCTTTTTATGTAGATTATGAATAATCTTGACCATCCTAGAAAAATCATGTATAAACCTTCTAACAAAATTGATTTTTCCCATAAAGGACTACATGTCCTTTGTGGCAGGTGGAGGAAGGTTTTGAATCACACAAACCCTTTCTAGGTCAATACTAATGCTAGAATATTTAAAAATATGGCCAAGTAATTTCCCCCATGAGACACCAAATATAGACTTAGCTAGATTCAAGGACATGTAGTACTTTCTGCAACATGGAAATACTTTCTCAGGTGATTAAAAGTATCTCTTGATAGATTGGAATGAATAGTATGGTCATCGAGGTAAACCTAAATAATCATACCAATTAAGTCATCGAATGTTATGTGTGTATCTCTATAAAAAGTGGCACCTGTATTGATTATACCAAAGGGCATGCATTCATAAGTGAAGGTGCTCCACTGAGTAGTGAAGGTGATTTTATAATGATCTTCTCACTTGAGGTGAATTTGATCATAGCCTAAGAATCCATCAAGCAGATACATCATTTGGGATCCTACAACTTGTTGCAGGATTAGTTCCATGTTGGGGAGCATAAGGTTATCCTTCACTCTTTCTTTGTTAAGGGTGAAGAAGTCTACACATATTCAAACGTACCCATTCATTTTTTGAATTAGGACCAAGTTAGAAACACACTCAGAGTACTTGACACAGAAGTCAATAATTATCTCTCCTTCTTCTACTTCCACCTTTGTTGCTTTTGGTTTACTTTTCCTATTGCTTCCTTTTCCCTTTTCTTTCTATTTTCTACTAAAGAAGAAGCCTATGCCTCAACTACCTATGTATCCTCTCTTGCTAATGGTGTTGTATTTACCTAGTTAATTGCTTCTGAGTCAATGGATTAAACCACCTCTATTGCGTATGCCCTTACCTATGATTTTGAAGAAGCATATTCCTCTCTAGCTACAAGGTTAACTCAATCAAAAGTATATGTGGATGTCAGGGGTGGTACTGGATATAGAACCAGTTATGATATTGGCATTGAGCATCTTGTCAACTTCCCTCCTAATAGTGGCCTCAAAGGCTAGAGTAACTAGTTGTTGTCTTTTCCAAATAGGCATAGTGTTGTATTTTATAGTAATAGCATGATGTATAATTCTCAGGTCAAAACCACAAAAGTCATCATATGAATAGACAAAGACATCCCTGAATTCAAGGAATAAAGTAATATTATTTTTCTTTTCTAACTCGAAACAATTAGCACTTATAGACAAAGTTTTAGGGTCATCATCTGCACCAATATTCATAAGGATAGTGTGTGATACCTTTATCTTTGAATCCTCTTGAGAGGATGTGTTCTTACTCCCAACATCACTTAGGGAAAATAAATTATCCAGAGGTAGTAAGCCCTTGGGAAATATTTTTTTGCCATTGAGAATGACATTAGAGTATAAACTTGCTCTCAATAAGCATAGAGGCCACAAATGTCCCTATCATCTTGGAAAATTTTCCAAGAATCATCATTATCAAGTAGGTGAGGTTTATACAAATATATCATAGGGTGGCTACAATGGTTAGATGATAGCTATCTCTCAAGTCTAGTAGTGTAAGGGACTAGCTTATCAACTATACAAATTTGCTTCTCTACAACTATTTCCAACTATTCATGTAGATTCTCATGTAGTTTTTTTTTTTTTAAACCTATAGGAAGCGTGGCAATAGTGAGGAAAGTTCGTCGCAAAATTTTTAACTCTACCAAGAATATTTTCATGGCAATAGTGAGGAAAGTTCGTCGCAAGACAAAAAAGATTTTTTACTCTGCCAAGGATTTTCCTGGCAATAGAGACGAAAGTTCGTCACACCTTTCCATGCTTTTTTGTCGCACATATGGCATCTATGTCGTAAGATGTTGGTGAGTTTTACTCTGCCAAGAGGTTTCGTTGCTATTTCCATGATTCTTCGTCGCAACTTTCCACACTTTTTCGTCGCATGTATGGCATCTGCATTGTAAGTTGTTGGTGAGTTTTTTACTTTGGCACAACTTTTTGTCCCTATTACGACGATGTTGCGTTGCTATTGCCATGATTTTTTAGGTAAAACTATCTTCAGGATGATGACACATGACAGCCTTATGTCTTCGTTGTTTCCATGAATACTTGCTTCGTGGGTATAGCGACAAAAACATTTCCACGAAAATAGTCTTTAATTTCGTGGAAAGTGCGATGGATATGTGTGGCAATAGCAACAAAAAACCATGCAAAATTTGGTCATATGTAGTAGTGATCTATTGAATCCAAGGAATTAGAATTTTCACTTGGTAAAAATTCCAATCATCAGCTCCCAAACTTGCACTTTGAAATATGAAGTCCCATATAACAATCAAGGCAAGCTCGATTCTACTCAAGAGTGCTTACGACCACCAAATTTGCTCAAACCACTTACTACTAATATGCCAAATGGATCATCTACTAATATGACAAAGGGAAACACAAGGGTAACCTTGTTTCCTCTTGCATCGACACTCAAACCACATACTACTAATATTCCAAAGGGATCTTAGCAAGTGGATCCATTGCCCTCACTAGTTCCTCCATCATTTCTACATCTTGCATCTAATACATAACATGTTAGTATCTCATCTTCACTAAATTTTGTATAGGACATTGGTTGACTATTTCTCTCATTTGATGGTGTTATAGGACATACAAGAAAATAGATATTTGTCGGATATATCTTCATTGAGTGAGGGAAGTTAAAGTAGAATAAAGTGAGACATTTAGTAGGTCTAATAGGCAGAGATCAACTAGAGGTGAAAATATTAGAAGAAAATTCCATATATGCATGAAATTTTTTATTGCGAAAGGAGGATCATGTTCTTATGTTCATGAGAGCATAGACGGCATTGAGGTTCCCTTCAGGTACAAACATATAGTGAAATGATGGGTACCCAAGGATCTTCCTAAAATAAACATTGATTTTTGTGTAAACAAAAGGATATACTGGAATGCTCCATCGCCATTACATGGTTTGGGGATATTTTCCATCGATGGAATAACTGTCTGTTACAGTGGATTAACTGAATTGATGGAGTATGTCAGACCCAAAAATATCTACAAATATTGGATACGACTAGTCCAATATACAAAAAAGTATGTGAATATATGGCTTGGCTGTAAATTATATACAGCTAAAAGACAATGATAAAAATAAAGGAGCAACTATCTATATTAACGGAAGGCCAAAAGAAATGGGGAATATTGCAGGGTTTATAAACAGTACATGACCTGCAGCCACAAATAAGAAACCTAATTGTGTATTTGAGGGGCATGAAGGAAACCATGTATTCTTATGTGCAATAAAATCAATAGTTGCAAGGGAAGAGTTATTGATTGATTACAATTTGAATCAAATAGATATAAATGATTCTATTATGGGGGCGGTACGTATACTATTTTACCCAACCTGTAAGCAATGAATCTTATGTTTTATGATTTTCATTATCTTCTTTAGTCACTTTTTACTTTTATGCTTTTAGCATGCCATGTTTTTGTCCCATGTGTATTTATGAACTAACTTTATTTCTCATACATTTGAAAGGTAATAACCATAATTTCAAGTGGTTTTATTTTTATGTCATAAGATCAATTTGTTGGATCATGTTGCCATTAATGCCAATGGTTTGATTGATTGATGTCATTGATTGATGTCAAGTGATTGATTGATGTCAAAGGATTGATTGATTGATGATTGATGTAATATAATATGTATTGTCCTTGATGAGAATGCATAGATGAAGATGGATCAATGAGTTGTCATTGATATGCTGAAGATGGATCAATGAGTTGTCATTGATACATGATGAAGATGGATCGATGTGGTTTCATTGGTATATGATGAATTGTTGGAAAAATGTATAGATGACTCATTATTGTCTTATCATGATTGATAAGGTGCACAAATGGATGAACTCCAAAGTGGTCCCCTTATGGTGAAAGCCCTCACGGGAAGACACTTTGTGGATTGAGTTATCCTAGAAAAATGGTTGGAGGATCCATGCTCTCATTATTTTCTTATCATGATTGATAAGGTGCACAAATGGATGAACTCCAAAGTGGTCCCCTTATGGTGAAATCCCTCATGGGAAGATGCTTTGTGGATTGAGTTATCCTAGAAGAATGGTTGGATGACCCATGCTTGTATGTGGAATAATGAGATGAAGGACATTGAATTTGTCAAGAAAACTATACTAGATGTATATTGCGTGTCATTCCATTTCTGTTGGTATGTGGAACGTCACATAACTCCTCACAGTTTGAGAGTTATGGCCTTACGAAGTTGGAGGACCCTCACATGTCATCTAGAAGGCCCAAAAGGTCAAAGTAGTCAAAGTGGTTTAAGGGTTTTTAAAAGGTAAATAATAAAGTGAAGTGATGAATGTACTATAATTCAAACTGAATACAAAATAAATTATTTAAATAATAAATTTAATGGAGAAATTAGAAGTGGGTTAACCCTAAAATAAGGAAAGTGAGGCCAAGTTACCTAGAAGATGTTTTTAAGGAAGCTACTTGGAGAGTATAAATAAGAGGCACGACTCTCTCATTTTAATCACACTTGAGCATATTGAATATCTATATCTTTCTGAGGTAACCAAGGATATATAAGCCGAAATTTTGAGGAAAGGTGAATAAAAGACGGCCGAAATGCAAGGAAGGATAAATTCTTTTGATGGTGCTTTCTAAGGTATGTTATTTACAGGTCATCTCACCATTTTCGCTATAAATTTTTTTCTATGATGATTCAGACTGTGAAATTGCTATTCCATTGAGAAAACATACCCAAGTATCTGTGGTAAAACAATTCATCTTGTGGGTCGTTGTATTTTGGGAGTTACACTCCGTGGAAAATAGGGTTTGTGGCTAGTCCTGAAACTAGTCAAAAACAGGTGTTTCGGGTAGAAACGTCATAAATTCTTCATAATAGATCCAAATTCAGTGAGATAAAATGTGGTGGTTAGGGTACAGGATGTAGTAGGTTTTTAATAGTTTTAGATCAATTCAATGAACATTTTGTACGGGCCACGCTCTACAAGGTCGCTCTCTAGAATAATCCAGAATTCAGCAAGGTATGTCATTTTTTCTATAACGCCTTTTCTGAGAGGTTCCAAGTAGTTCCACATGGATGAATTGTATAAAACACACTAAAGAAATTTTTTTATCAGTTTCATACCTTCATTCATTACAGGTACAAAGTTATTATTATTTCAAGTTGGGGTTGTTGACTAATCCAAAACTAGTCATGGTTGAGACAAGCAATTGATGAGTTGGCACATACATCAGGTGTATAGTTGATGATGTTGGTACATATTGATGAGTCATTGTTGATGATTGTTTGACACATGATTGGTATATACTTGGTACATGGTTGGATGCACTTGTTTATGGTACAGGTTGACTACAGGTTGTTTGGCACAGGTTGGTGCATGGTTGATGCACTTGTTTATGTTGACAAATTGATATATGTTGAGGATTGTTGCCTCATCTCAGTTGGTGCTGAGAATGTAAGATAAGTATTTCATATAGAGCTGGTGCTCTTGTAGAGTTGTACTCTGTTCAGTTGTTGCTGAAAAACCCCTGGATGGAAGTCCATAATATAAAGAAATATTGTACATACATCTTGTGTTCTTTGTGTTACTTGTGGAGATGATTTGTTGATGATATGTTGCTGATATATGTTGATGATATGTATTCACATCTAACTGATTATAAATGACAGCAATGAGTAATGAGAAAATGTTGAATGTTAACTAAGGAGTTTTTGTGTAAGAGGGTATGTTTTGGGAAAAATATCCCCACACTCATTCACCACCCACCCCCCTTAAGTGTGGTAGGTGTGTCCAACAATTGGTATCAGAGCGTGCCTTCACTAGAAGCCTTAACAAGAATGAAGGAGATCCATAGACACACAAATGGATGATGAAGTTGCAATCCTTGATGAGGAAAACTATTCCACTTGGAGAATAGAGATGAGATTATATTTGAAGACAATGGGAGTAGCTATTTGGAAGGCAACCATCGATGGATATGTTCCGTTGAAGAACAAGTCAAAGTTTACAGCTCAAAGGGAAGGAAAGAAGAATGATGCATTGGCTCTCAAGACCATTCTTAGTGGACTCTCAATCCCTATCAAAGAGAGCATGGGACAATGCACTTCCGCCAAGGATCTATGGCTAAAGCTAGAGGAGACATATCAAAGCAATAAGGAGAAGGAAGAAATTGAAGACCACTCCATCAAGATCATCAAAGGTAAAGAATCATCAAAAACTCTTGAATGTATTGTTTCTAAATTTGATTTTGAAAACATTTCAAGTGAAGATAAAGAATCAAGTAATGATAACACAAAGGAAGATCTTGAATAAATTTCAAATGAAAGCAAAAAATCATGTGATGGTGTTGGCAAGAAGGAAGATATTGAAGGTAAAGAATCTCCCAAGACTCTTGATTGCAATAATTCAAAGTGTTATGATGTTGAATTTTTCTCAAGTGAAGAAGATGATCTAGAAATAGTTTGTGTAAAGTTTGATGATAGTTATCCCATGGAAAGAATAGAAAAAAATCTATTATAACTTCGAAAGGAAATTGAAGAGGGTTTATACATGTATAGAAGTGATCATTTTTATACACACTATAACTATCTTTCGGATAACACTAAGAAGTTTCTTAGGAGGATTAAAAGGCACATCTTTAAGTTAAAGGGAATGCTCAAAGAACACGAAGGGATTTCTAAATCAGAAGAAAAGGAAGAAGAGATCACAAGACTAAATAATGGAAAAGAAGACATGAATATAGATGATGAGATTAGCAAAAGTTTTGAAACCATTATTCATCTCAAGACCCAAATTGAAGAAGCCAAAAGAATAGAGGAACTATTGACGATTCAAATAAATGAAAAGGAAGAGTCATGTTGTAAGATAGAAGCTGAAATTGTTGACCTTATAAAGAAGGTAGAGAAGTCAAACAAATTCTTGAACGGCTCAAGAATCTTGGATGAGATATTGGAAAGTCAAAGACCACCATGTGATAAATCAGGTCTTGGATACAAAGGAGAAGATACACATGTTGAAGCAAGCACCTCAAAGAAGCATGAGGTAAGTCCATCAAAGAAGGAGGACAATGTTGCAAAACAACCATCTACACAAGACAAAAAAGATTTCAAAAGAACAAAGCAAAGAATACATCAAGATGCTACTTTTGGGACACCAAAGAAAAGGTATGAAAGTATTTTTCATGGGCATTGTTATTCATGTAATGGATATGGTCACAAAGCTTTTGAATGTAGATCTTATGAAAGGAGATATAATGGAAGATTCTATAACACCACAAGGTGTTGGAGATGTGATCAAGTAGGACATATTGTTGTTCACTGTAACTCTATGAGATGCTACAGCTATAGTGGATTTGGCCACAAATCTCAGGAGTGCTAGAACACAAGAAGAAAGTCCATGATGAGGACTTCACATAGCATGGCTAGAAGAAGGAATGAATTAAGAAAGGGAGATATCTTTGAAAAGATGGATGCTCAGAGTTCAAGTTCGGAGGAGAAGGGTCATCTACAGAAGTGGGTGAAGAAGACAGAGCAGCCAGATTAGAATGAAAGACTGAAGAGAAGTACAAAAGTATCATCTACTGAGGCACACGTGGGTGACAGTGGTGACAGTCACGTGCATACGCATGCTGACCTTGAATAGGTCGCGTACACATGCGCTATGTTGTGCAAAAGGATATGTATATGTTGTAAAGCCTTGGGAAAAAGGCAATGCACATGGCTTGGAGTTTGATGTGATGGTATAACTCTGTATTGCAAGGTCTGACATTGTTTATTGCAGGTTCTGACACTGTTTGTTGCAAGTTTTCATGGTGAGATCACACAATGGTATAATAAAATAAATATTGGGTGCATGGCACTAACCCAAGAGTATTGATTGATGTTGATATACTGAGATTAATCATTTTGTGATGTTGATGGTGGTGTACATGGTTGGTATATATTATGATGTATTCTTGGAAGCATATGTTGATATCATGGTGCATGCATTTTGCATATGGATTGGGCTATATGTTGAGACATATGGTTGGTGAGTTGATGAGGTGATCATGTTGTACATCATTGTTGATCTATAGTTGATCAATGATTGGTACTTTTCTAGTACATTGGAAGAGGCACCCACTAGCAGTTTGATTGGCACATGTTTTATGGAGGATTTGGCATACATATATGGGATTCATCATTTTGTGGTATTGGTGCATGGTAATGTAAATGTTTGGTACACTCATAGATGGAATATGCTTGATGATACTACACCATTGGTACTACTTGATTAGCACAACAATTGGCATTTGTTTGAGATACATGATTGTGGCACTTGGTTCATGATGGAGACATATCACGAGTGATATGATACATTGTTTGGCATGTTGGTAGATGCACATGGTTGGCATATTGGTGGATGCACATGGTTGGCATATTGGTAGATGCACATGTTGGCATGTTGATAAAGGCATATGATTGATACATTACATGGATTATATCTTTTGGCACATTGCATGATGTTGATGTACATAGGTGGTGTGCATGATGAGCACACATTTTGTATAGGATGTACTTGGTTGATATTTTGCTCATGATTCTTTATTTCATTGTTGACATATCTTTTGCTACATGATGCTTGGTATGGCATGAGTTTGATGCATGAACAGGTCCAAGGATCATTATATGGTAGCACAATGTTCATCTTGCAGAAAAGATAGGGTAGACATACCCATATGGGGGGTCATTCTTCTTCCCATGATTCTAGGAGGAGATATTTATCAGATGCATACCTAGAAAAGAGCCCTATACTTGAAGAAAGAGCACAGGAGCATAATTTCAGGGGGAGAAATGGTCACGGGTGGATTTTGTTTGATGTATCTTCAACATTACTTCAGAGTGATATCCCTTGTTCAAAAGGGGAGAGATTATTCAGAGGAAGATCAAAGGCATTCAGACAGGGGGAGCATCCCCAAGGAGAGTTCAAGTAAGGGGAGAAACCCCAAGATGAGAATGGCCCTTTTCCATTGATGTCAAAGGGGGAGAGTTAATCACATTGATTTGATTGATGTTTATTGATGGGGAGTGATAGTCACATTGACTATTGATGTAGAGCATGCCTTATCTACATGTTGACATCAATAATTGGTAATTGGTGTTGACATCAATGTTGGTATTGCCATCAATGCCAAAGGGGGAGATTGTTGGATCATGTTGTCATTGATGCCAATGGTTTGATTGATTGATGTCAATTGATTGATTGATGTGAAAGGATTGATTGATGTCAAAGGATTGATTGATTGATGATTGATGTAATATAATATGTATTTTCCTTGATGAGAATGCATAGATGAAGATGGATCGATGAGTTGTCATTGATATGATGAAGATGGATCAATGAGTTGTCATTGATACATGATGAATATGGATCGATGTGGTCTCATTGGTATATGATGCATTGTTGGAAAAATGTATATATGACTCATTATTTTCTTATCATGATTGATAAGGTGCACAAATGGATGAACTCCAAAGTGGTCCCCTTATGGTGAAATCCCTCACAGGAAGACGCTTTGCGGATTGAGTTATCCTAGAAAAATGGTTGGAGGACCCATGCTCTCATTATTGTATTATCATGATTGATAAGGTGCACAAATGGATGAACTCCAAAGTGGCCCCCTTATGGTGAAATCCCTCACGGGAAGATGCTTTGCGGATTGAGTTATCCTAGAAGAATGGTTGGAGGACCCATGCTTGTATGTGGAATAATGAGATGAAGGAAATTTAATTTCTTAGGAAAACTATCCTATATGTATAGTGCTTGTCATGCCATTTCTGGTGGTATGTGGAACGTCACATAAATCCTCACAGTTTGAGAGTTATGGCCTTACGAAGTTGGAGGACCCTCACATGTCATCTAGAAGACCCAAAAGGTCAAAGTAGTCAAAGTGGTTTAAGGGTTTTTAAAAGGTAAATAATAAAGTGAAGTGATGAGTGTATTATAATTCAAAGTGAATACAAAATAAATTATTTAAATAATAAATTTAATGGAGAAATTAGAAGTGGTTTAACCCTAAAATAAGGAAAGTGGGGCCAAGTGACCTAGAAGATGTTTTTAAGGAAGCAACTCGGAGAGTATAAATAAGAGGCAAGGCTCTCTCATTTTAATCACACTTGAGAATATTGAATATATATATGTGTTTGAGGTAACCAAGGATATCTAAGCTGAAATTCTGAGGAAATGTGAAGAAAAGAAGGTCGAAATGCAAGGAAGGATAAATTCTTTTGATGGTGCTTTCTAAGGTATGTTATTTATAGGTCATCTCACCATTTTCGCTATAACTTTTTTTTTATAATGATTCAGACCGTAAAATTTCTATGCCATTGGGAAAACATACCCAATTATCTGTGGTAAAAAAATTCATCTTGTGGTTCTTTTTATTTTTGGAGTTACACTCCGTGGAAAATAGGGTTTGTGGCTAGTCCTGAAACTAGTCAAAAACAGGTGTTTCGGGTAGAAATGTCATAAATTCTTCATAACATATCCAAATTCCGTGAGACAAAATGTGTTGGTTAGGGTACAGGCTGTAATAGTTTGTGTAATAGTTTCATATCAATTCGATGAATATCTTGTGCGGGCCATGCTCTACAAGGTCGCTCTCTAGAATAAGCCAGAATTCAGCAAGGAATGTCATTTTTGCTATGACGCCTTTTTTGAGGGGTTACAAGTAGTGTCACATGGAGGAATTACATAAAACACACTAAAGAACATTTTTTATCAGTTTCATACCTTTATTCATTACAGGTACAAATTTATGATTATTTCAAGTTGGGGTTGTTGACTAATCCAAAACTAGTCATGGTTGAGACAAGCAGTTGATGAGTTGGCACATACATGAGGTGTATAGTTGATGATGTTGGTACATATTGATGAGTCATTTTTTATGATTATTTGACACATGATTCGTATATACTTGGTACATGGTTGGATGCACTTGTTTATGGTACAGGTTGTTTGGCACAGGTTGGTGCATGGTTGATGCGCTTGTTTATGTTGACAGATTGATATCTGTTGAGGATTGTTGCCTCATATCAGTTGGTGCTGAGAATGTAAGATGAGTCTTGCATATAGAGATGGTGCTCTTGTAGAGTTGTACTCTATTCATTTGCTATTGAAAAACCCCCGGATTGAAGTCCATAATAAAAAGAAAAAATGTACATACATCTTGTGTTGTTTGTGTTCCTTGTGGAGATGATTTGTTGATGATATGTTGCTAATATATGTTGATGATATGTATTCACATCTAACTGATTATAAATGACAACAATGAGTAATGAGCAAATGTTGAATGTTAACTAAGGAGTTTTTGTGTAAGAGGGAACGTTTTGGGAAAAAGATTCCCACACTCATTCACCCCCCTCCCCCCCTTTAAGTGTGGTAGGTGTGTCCAACACAATTATGAAAGCTTGATTTTTAACTTTTACATTATCTAAATGAAAAATGTTTTTTTCTTATATAGAAAGTTTTGGATCTTGTTAACCCCAACATGCATGGTGTTAGTAGTAGTGGCGCTACATAGACACCTCAGAGTATCGATGTAGGCCCTCGTATACCTGTCAGGACATGGCTATTCAAATCTCCACCTTCCACACCATTAGGTGGGAGCCATGACACACAACCCCAGGAAGCCACATAGGTAGGCTCTAGAGGTGGTGACATAGATGAGGCTGATGATTTGGACAACTATATGGTTGCTTGTCCTAAAGAAAGACATGTGACCAACCTGAGGACCCTTAAGGGAACATTTATGGTTAATGAGGAAGGGCTTCCATTAAAGCAAGTTAAAGTCCTAGGTAATTTTTAAAATTTTAATTGTTTCATGTTCTCTATGTAGAAAAACATAAATCATTTAAATTATGAGTTTTAAATTAATAATCATATAATCTTTTCACGTGTAGGGAACAACGATTTTTATAGGACCTTGGAGAAAAAGGATTTGTTTTTTTTTGGGCCCACCATATGGGAGAGGTGGAATTCCCAGAATTCCAACCACAAAAAAGAATTGATGGATTATCTTGAAAGCCTTTTTGGTGTAGACACATTTAATAAAACCTTGACCACCGCCGCAGCTGGACACCATTTAAAATATATGAGGGAAACCTATAGGAATCACTTAAAACAAAAATATGGGTACGAGCATCCTCTGATGATTCTAGAGAGGGAGTGGAAGGCCCTCATTGAGGATGCAAAAGAGAAGAAATTGATAGATGAAGGAAAAACACCCTCTAGTCCTATAAGGTAATTACAATTTCAATTCAATACCTTTAATTTTTTTTAGATCTAAATAAAAGTGTGGTATATATTAACATACTTGAAACTTTTGATGATAGGTTTATTGACACTTCAAAGGAAACAAAAGAAACGCTTGCCAAATGTGGCCAACACAGGCTAGGCCAGGGTGGCTAAGTGAAGTTGCAGTCACAAATTGTAAGTACCCAAATATCTTATTTGTATCGCCTTTAAAACTTTAGGTAATTGCAGCCAATATCATTAAAAATACATACTCTCATGCAAGGACACAAAAGAGAAGAAATTGATAGATGAAGGAAAAACACCCTCTCGTCCTATAAGGTAAATTACAATTTCAATTCAATACCTTTAATTTTTTTTAGATCTAAATAAAAGTGTGGTATATATTAACATACTTGAAACTTTTGATGATAGGTTGACTGACACTTCAAAGGAACAAAAGAAAGGATTTCCAAATGTGGCCAACACAAGCTAGGCCAGGGTGGCTACTTGAAGTTGCAGTCATGAATTGTAAGTACCCAAATATCTTATTTCTATCGCCTTCAAACTTTTAGGTAATTGCAACCAATGACATTAAAAATGCATACTCTTATGCAATGCAGGGTGATGAGTTCGGTACTAAAACCACGGAGGAAGACCTCCATCTTGGTCACAAGTACGACTATAAATTTGTAGTTTAACACTGGAAAATCTTAGGGTAGTTACCAAGAACCACTTTGCATGATAAGGTAAATAGAATTCAATCTACATTAACCTTTCATTATTAATATAATACAGTCATGTTTTATATCATCGATAAATTTAATGTGTTACAACTTTGTTTTAATTAGGGGAGAAACATTGTCAACCAACCCAATAGTAGTATTGGAGAGCAGTGTGTTGATAGTGGTTTGCAACCAGAAGATGGTTCTTCCATGTAGTTCCATTCCACTAGGGTGCATACCCACGATGGTTCTACGACTAAGGCACGTGATGGTAATATAGTTGTATTTTGATCATATACTTAATAATTTCGTAGTTACACATTTTGTACTTCTAATTTTTTTTACTTATACATTTATGATTGTTCTTATCAAATTTGTGGTTTCAATGGAAGATAATGTTGTAATTGAGGGTCATACAGTTGAAGAGGAGCACGCGGGGGAAACCATTCCAACAATGTTGACCAGTGCACTAGGTAAATAATGACATTGCAGGTGTTTTTTTTAATATTACTAAACTAGTTCAATGATATTTAAAAACTTGCCATCTAAATTTTATATATTTTTTCTTTTGTAGGTTATGCCTTGTCACAACAGCCTCCATTACCCGGTGAGTACCCCATGACTAGGCATTATATATGTGAGA
Organism: Picea engelmannii; assembly: GCA_009831015.1. Lineage (NCBI taxonomy): Eukaryota > Viridiplantae > Streptophyta > Pinopsida > Pinales > Pinaceae > Picea > Picea engelmannii. The sequence goes on along the minus strand of ML777433.1, from coordinate 543,303 downwards.
GGATGCAAGAACAATCATATTTTGAATAGCAACCAGAGAACAAAGACATAGATATTGATGAAATACTTAGGAATTTTAGACCTAAGAAGAAGAGGTCGGCTAAAACTAAATGATGATGTACAATATTTTAATAACTATTTATAAAATATATTTTCTATGAAATAATTTTTTGTACTCATGTTGGAAAAAATGAAATATAGATGTTTAGTTGTTATGTTCAAAGAAAATTGAAATCAAACAACTTTGTAGTTATTTTAGCTTAGCTTTCTTGCATAGATTTACAATCACATTCTATCAGTTTTGAATATTTTTAATGGATATATTCTAGTAGAAAATAGATTGGGAATTTGGGAATTGAGAGTGATGTGAGGGGGGGGGAGGGGCCATAAGAGATTCTGACTTCATGTGGTTGGCCCTGTTCAATAGAGAATAATTTATTGGAGACATTTAATCTTGGAGCAAACCCCCCTCGATCCAACGGAGCAACAACAAAGTCAATGTTGACTTCGTTGCTGCTACTTCAAATCAAGGGAGGCTGCTTGATCCAATATTAGACATGTGGCTCCAATAAATTATTCTTGAAACCAAGAGGAGATCATTCAGGTATGTTCTAACACTCTCATAAAAATGCATCTTAGAGTAAATAATGCACTACAAATATGACTTGTATTGATTTTGTAGATATTTATGGAGGTTGAATGATTTTGGAAGGTACTTTAAGATATTTCTTTGTCGAGTGAGGGAAGCATAGGACAAACATAGGTTCATATAGCTTAAGAGGAGCATGCATGGGAAACCATTCCAACTGTGCTTATCGTTTCATCAGATCAGGTTTGATTTCTCCTTTCAACAAAGTTTATATAACCATCAATTCTGGTTATGTTTAATGTTTATGAATTATTATGTGATTATTAAACATTTTATGGATGTTTCTTAAAAAAATATTATATTTGGCTTGTGAATATACACTAACCTATCTAGGGAAAGTCTTTTATTTATGGATGAAACAATCATTTTAAACCCTCCAAAGGGGTTTGTCTTACACTAAGGATCCCTATTATGGATTTTTTCTTCCCCTATTGAATCTCTTTTAAGGTTTCTCTTGTGCATGGTGTAATAGATATTTTATCATTATTATTTAATGGCATGTCTCCTTTAAAGGGTCCACTCCTAAACCCCAATATGACCCTTTATTCCAATTGACTTATTAGAACTGCTACCCGTTACCTTCTCAAGAATTGGTACAACATCTTCCATGGATAATGCCTCTAAATGTGATGGAGTTCCACCTGGACCCATACTTGATAGGTTGTTTGAACCCTAGTCACAAACCTTAGAAACATAAACTTCTTCACATTTGGTTATATTTCTTGGGGCACTAGCTTGGGATTCTCCAATGCTCGACCTTCCATCTCAGATAGCTTAGATTCTATTATAGATAACATCTTCAAGTTCTCCCTTTGGGCCAAATATTGTTAAATGAAGACTAATTCAACATCATGACATGGATACTCTTTGAAATGTACTAATAATTTTTTAATGACATCTTTTGATTGCCTAATCCCTGCTTTCTTTCACCACACCTTCATTGCAAAAGGTACAGAATAATTTGTTGCAATATGAACATAGACATGACATCACAGACATCTAAAACAAATTTTGTAGTAGTACAAAAATTGAGTATGAACAATATGACCTACCATTATCTCCATACTCTTAGTTAAGTCTTCACCAATGTCAACTTCTACTAAAATTCTAACCATTTTCTGATAGGTGCTTACCTTGAAGGATTCATCAATGTCTATCATTCTTCCCAATGAATTGTCTATTTCCTTCAAAACTTTGACATATCACTTCTCCATGGTAAACCTTGGAAATTTAACCCATATGTACATTATTTTAGCCACCTATGACCACAAATAAAAACACATAAAAAATGGCTTCATTTATAGAAAGTTTGTTCCAAAGAACCATCTCCCCTTTAGGACCTTATTCAAATATTTTACAAATAGAAACTACAGAGCAGTCGAACCTCTTCCTAAAAGGTAAAAAAATGGTTGATACCCAAGATTTAGAGACCAGATCTTTTGTATTGTCATTAAGGGAATAGTCTGAGATTTGTAGGCCATGGAATTTTCCAATCAAGAATTTTCCAGAATATGCCATAGTTTTATCTACCACAGGATCCCACTAAACACTATCCTCACTCTTGATTTCATTTGCTACACAAGTTTCTTCACCCTTTTCTCTTTTGTTTCCTCTAATCTTTCCATGTAAATTTTATCAACCCTCTTCACTCAACTAATGGTTTTAATAACTAAGCATACTCTGATAAAATCCAAACCAAGAAAGTAGATCTTTGTCCATGAACTATAATGACATTTGTTTGAATATTGTTATGAATGGATCACACCAAGAATCACTATGGAATCCTTCCCATATGACCCTTCAAGAATTGGGTGATTGGGAACATTCTCCACTTTACTCCCTCCATCAATGTTCATAGTAGCAACATGTGTTCCTTCTACTTCATCCATAGTTCCTCCTATAGGTTGATACCATTCCAAAGGATAACCATAATATAATTTGTTAGATCCTACATGAAAGATAAGAGTCACTAATCCCTTTCCACTTTTGTTGGAAATTATAATGTTTTCTACGAACCATTTCCCACATTGTTCCTTACTGAAACATAACCACAATATTCACCTAAACAAAACAAGTGTGAAAGAGTCTTGAGAAATATTGGACACCAATCCATGGGATCTTTAGAGTAGTCTAGAATTTTTTCGTACCTATCCATTGGACTAGTCTAAACTTTCAGAAACCCTCTCAACTATGTATGGAAATACTTTATGCTTGCGATAGATATCAATCCACCATTACAATCATGAACAAAGTCAAACTTGCACACAAGCACAATAAATATCTTGAATATATATGAGAGTGATATTGTACTACACCTCAACCAAGGTATTTTTTAGGGGCGATTTTTCTCCAATTAGCTATTTTTTGGCCCTTTTTTTTCAAAAAATAAATTTGCTAATTGGCCATTTTCACTTTAAAAATTCCCTTATTTTTTACACAAAATATTCTTGTATGAATAATATTCGCCAAATTTTACAAGTTTTGATAGTAAATTGTATGTTTTTCATTGAATATTCGCCTACATATCCATTCTTCTATAATGATAATGTCTAATCAATTGTTCCATCAAAACCACCACACCAACTATTTAGGCTAGCAAATTGGGATTCAGGGTGAAACAATAGTTTCAACTCTCCTCTCCACCTCCATCAAAACCAAAATAATGACTACTTAGGTTTATCACTATGGCTTTAGGGTGAAATTGTAGAAACTATTTTGTCAAAACCACAATAAAAATTACTTAGGTTGAGCATTGGGGCTTTTAAAACATTCATGCCAAGCACTAGCTTCCATTTCTTCCACCAAGTTAATGTTCATCCACTCACCTTATGTAGGATTCCTTCACACTTGTATAACTTATATATTAATATTCCTCTTTCTAGCATGTGATAACCCTACAAAGGAAAATAATTTGAATTAGAATCTATAACAAAAAATTAACGTGTTTTATTCTGTCAACACACACATACACATTATTTCTCATTACCCATATTTTTTTTCCAAGAAACAAAATGAAATTTATGTTCAGAGTAAGAATGAAAATTACATTTATTAGGTGCATTAACACTTAGGAAGTAAAAACCAGGGTCTAGTAACCCTAGATCCCTTCATCCCCAAAATATCCCCCCCCCAAACAAAAAAAAAAACTAATGATAAATATCAACACACGGATCAATTCACAATTCATTTACAATTCCATATTTCAACCACATAGCTACTTCAAAAGTCCTCTAATAGTCATCACCAAAATCTATCTTACTACTACTAGAAAGAAGTAGAGAAAGTAAAAAATGAAGACCCATCACCTAAAGAAATAAGGATAAACAAGCAAGTAATCAAAATCAAATAGATATAAAAGTAGAGACATAGACTCATTCTCTCAATTACTCCACAATCATGGATCCCACCACCATCTATTGTGCATCCTTTGATAGTTGATGAGCAGGGAGGAATCCCCATAAATCTAAATATTTTTAACACTCCTATCCACTGCACACTTTAGCAATAATCTCAAAGCCTTGAATTTATTTTAGTTATTGGACCCAAGTCCAGGGCCTACTTTGGACTTCACATGATGAGAATTAGAGAGAAACAAAACTCCTCCAACACTGCTAAACTTAGGTGGACCCTACTTAGCTCCATAAAAAAATCTCTAAGGATAAGACTTATAAATTGTTAGTGTTTGCACTTACCAAGGAACATTATCCTTGATAGGCATCCTAATATTGGATACCATAGCCCTAACTTGTGATACAAATTGAAAATAGGGAATACATTTGACCTCAAAGATTTTAGAATTTCTAGCTAGCCATATTCCTCAAAAAATTAGGCATGGTAAAGATATGATCTCTTTTAATTTCTTTTTACTAAATCATTGCTTCAAACATTCCTTCACTATCTTACCATTCCATATATTGAATTTACCAATGATATATTCTAATTCTTTATAGATCTACTGAAAAAAAATGACATTTTATTATCAAGTGAGAAATATTTTTTCCTCTAATTTTGTAATATACCAGATATAAAAGGTATGCAGAAAAAAAGTAAAATGTTATAAATGGCATAATAATAGCAATATAACTAGAACAATCACCACAATAGCACTGAAATGATATAAGAACAACAACAGAAATAGCACTTTGATTCTGAAAGCAATGTTCACAGGCCACTTCGAGGGGGCAACCTCCAGTTGAGCAATGCTCTATTACAATATTCTCCAAGCTAGGGTTCTCATACCCTCGAATCCTATTTATACTAAATATGTCTATTAAAAGAAGCATCTAGAGGAAGATCCTTCTAGAAGAGAAAGCTTCTATTAGGTCTTCTTACATCTGCCTTATTCTATTTTGTTGAAAGGCCTTATTAATATTAACCTTTATTACATCCAGCTACATTGTTCTACCTATGTGCGGGTTAGGACCCTAACATGTCTGCCCCCTTAAAAATAGCCTTGTCCTCAAGTCTTAAAATGAGGAAATTGTTGCAGAATGGTAGCTGGTTCCCAAGTGGCATCTGCTGGAGTTGTATCTTTCCACTGGACTAGCACTTCCTTGATGGTTCTCTGACGTAGGCGACGCTCACGCTGGTCCAAAACTGCTTCTGGATGTAGCCAAATGGATCCTTCTTCAGCTAACTCGGGAAGGTTGGTTTGAATTTGGCACTTAGCTCCAATCACCTTCTTTAAGCATGAAACATGAAAAACAGGATGTAGCTTCGAATGGTTGGGCAAAGCTAACTGATAGGCTACTTGTCCCACCCTCTTGAGAACGGTATAAGGACCATAGAATTTGGGAGCTAGCTTCTGACAATGCTCAGCCTTGAGGGAAGTTTGCTTGTAAGGTTGCATTCAAAGAAACACATGATCCCCTTCTGCAAATTGACATTCAGAGTGACCTTGATCTACTTGTTGCTTCATGCGATTCTGTGCCATAACCGAATTCTCTTTGAGGGTACAGAGAATAGCCTCTCGAGTTGTAAGTGTTTGGTCAACCGCTTGGACCTTCAAGGCACCTGGTAAGTATGAGAGAACTGAAGGTGGATTCTGTCCATATACCGCTTCAAAAGGAGTCATGCATGTAGATGTATGGTATGAAGTGTTGTACCACCATTCAGCTAGGGGTAACCATTAAGCCCACTGATTTTTCTTTTTCAAGGAAAAACACCTAAAATATGTTTCCAAACACTTGTTGACAACTTCTGTTTGGCCATCAGTCTGGGGATGATTCGTTGTGCTGAGATGCAATTCAGTGCCTTGTATCTTGAACAGTTCTTGTAAAAAATTGATTGTGAAAGTTGGGTCGCGATCAGAAATAATAGAGTGCGACATGCCATGAAGCTTGAAGACCTGATCCATGAAAATTTGAGCCACCATGGATGTTGTAAACGGGTGTTGAAGGGCGCAGAAATGAGCATGCTTGGAAAGGTGATCAAAAACCACCATGATGACTAATTTATTTCCCGATTTGGGTAGGTCGGTAGTAAAATCCATAGAAATATCCTTCCAAATAGCAGGTGGAATCGGGAGCGGTTGTAGTGTGCCCAGAGATTTGATTGTTTCTCCCTTGTTGCATTGACAGACATCACATTCAAAGACAAAATTACGACTGTCCTGTTTCATACCATCCTAGAAAAAGTAATGTTTGACCTTGTCATAGGTTTTGGTGAACCCAGAGTGCCCTACTATGGGTGTAGCATGAAGCTCATAAAGTACCATGGATTTAAGCTTTGATTGTTTACTTAAATACAAACGACCTTTGTGTTGAAGTTCATCATGGATCCAAGAGTACCCTAGGGAAGTTGGAGCATTAGACTACAATTGTTGGATCAACTGCAAACTTTTTGGATCTTGTAGCCATTCCTGACGAACAGATTGGAGAAAATCTGGTATAATGAATGAAAGAGAAAAAATGGATCCTTCATCTTCATATTTTTAGGAAAGTGCATCCACAACCACATTGTCTTTGCCCTTCTTGTAAATGATCTCATAATCATATCCAAAGAGATTAGTCACCCATTTTTGTTGTTCTAGGGAGGAAATGCGTTGTTCCAGAAAATACTTGAGGCTTTGATGGTCTGTATTAATTTGGAAACGTTGCCCCAATAGATAAGGGCGACACAGATCAATGGCATGGAGAATAGCCAACATTTCCTTTTCATAGATGGATTTTCCCAGATTTTTTTCAGATAGTTTCTTGTTGGTAAAGGCCAAAGGTCAACCCTCTTTCATAAGGACACCACCAATTCCTTTCCCTGAGGCATCACATTCCAACACAAAGGTCTTTGTGAAATCGGGAAGGGCAAGGAATGGAGTGGTGCACATGTTAAGCCTTAATATTGGCTCATTACCCTTTAATTAGGGCATATTATATTGGTAATGTTATTTTATTTATGTTGGCTTTAGGCCATTAGTTGTAATTATATCTCCTAGTCTCCTATATATACCAAGGAGACATTTTCATTTTGAATCATCTTGTACTTGAACATTTAAGTGGGGTAAAAGGAGGTTGCCCCCTTGAAGAGGATTATTATCTGAAATTATCTCTTTTTCAAGGCGTTGAGTACTT
>ML777433.1:493665-532195 GCA_009831015.1 Picea engelmannii | reverse complement strand
CAACAACAAGTTCTCCAAATCTTAAAGGACAACCTGACCATGGCACAGAATCGCATGAAACAACAAGCAAATCAACATCGTAGTGAAAGAAGTTTTGAAGTAGGGGATTGGGTGTTTTTAAGACTACAACCATACAAACAGATCTCCCTCAAGCAAGCCAAGAAGGATAACAAATTATCACCAAAGTACTATAGCCCTTATAAGGTGTTGCAAAAGATTGGTACTATGGCATACAAATTGGAGTTTCCTGCATCTTCACGAGTACACCCAATTTTCCATGTTTCATGCTTAAAGAAGGTTATAGGCAACAAGATCCCAGTTCAAACTATATTTCCAGAACTTGACGAGGAAGGAAAAATAATATTGGAGCCAGAATCCATCATTGACACAAGAATTCACCATCTGAGTAATAGATCCATTTCAAACTATCTCATTAAATGGAGGAAACTATCGGCTAAAGATTCCACTTGGGAAAATGAGTCTTTTATACAAGAAGCATTCAGAGTTACTCAAGCATTGCGGAAAACACTTGTCTCAAGGGGAGGGGCATATTAAGCCCTAATATTGGCTCATTACGCCTTAATTTGGGCATATTATATTAGTAACGTTATTTTATTTATGTCAGCTTTAGGCCATTAGTTGTAATTATACCTCCTAGTCTCCTATATATACCAAGGAGACATTTTCATTTTGAAACATCTTGTACTTGAACATTTAAGTGGGGTAAAAGGAGGTTGCCCCCTCGAAGAGGCTTATTATTTGAAATTATCTCTTTTTCAAGGCGTTGAGTACTTTTTCTGAAATTTTTCTATGCTATATTTATATTTGGTTCTTAACAACACATGGCCATATTCAAGGTTTGAAAAGCTAAAGCAGTGGTTGGATTCCAAGTGAAAGAGTTCTTTTTTAGGAGAGCAGTGAGAAGTGCTGCAATCTTCCCATAATTCTTAAGAAACTTGCAATAATACCCTGTTAAGCCTAGAAATCCACACAAGCTCTTAAGAGTCTTTGGGTGAGGCCAGTCTTCCATAGCTTCAATATTTTTAGGATCCACCCTGATGCCATCCTTGCCAACCAGATGACCCAAGTATTCTACTTTTGAGGCGCCAAAAGCACATTTAGACTGTTTCAGGAAAAGTTGGTGTTGAGAGAGTAGATGGAGAACTCGATCCACATGAGCAAGATGGTATGTATAGGTTTTTCTATAGATGAGGATATCATCAAAGAAAACTAAGACAAAATGGCGAAGAAAAGGACGGAAGACATGATTCATGAGGCTTTGGAAGGTGGAGGGGGCATTACACAAGCCAAAGGGCATGACCAAAAACTCATAGTGGCTCTCATTAGCTCTAAAGGCAATCTTGGGAATGTCTGTCACTTTCATATGCATATGATGGTAGCCTGAACGAAGATCAAGTTTAGTGAAGAATTGGGTGCCACTCAATTCATCCAGGAGGTAATCGATGACAGGAATGGGGAATTTGTCTTTGATGGTAAGTTTGTTGAGGGCACGGAAGTTAGGACACATTCGCCAAGAATATTATTTCTTCAGAACCATGACCACATGAGAAGAGTAAGGGCTCATACTAGGGTGGATAACGCTTGCATTAAGGAGTTCCTGGACCATTTTCTCAATTTCATTTTTTGGGGAAAAGGGGTGACGATACTGATGGATATTGGGAGGAATCCTTCCGGGTACAAGGGGAATGGAATGATCTTGAATACCCCAGGAAGGAGGGATTCCTTGGGGAGTGGAAAAGACCAATTGATGTTTAGAAAGGATGGCTTGGAGGTCTTGCAGGACCGAGGGGTCTATCTTGCTTGTATGGCATGGATTTGGGCGATAACACTAGAGTGAAATTTTTTGAGTAGATTTTCCATGCGATGGGAACTAATGATCTCAGGTGAACTGACGATGATGCCTTGGAACTTATATTGGTGGCCCTCCTGGTTGAATTGCAAGGTTAAGTCTTTAAAATCCATGAAAATGGGACCCAAAGTCCTTAGCTGGTCTACACCCAACACAATGTCACAACCTCCCATGTTGATAGAAAACATATGGAATTTCAGGTGGTAGTCACCAATTTGGAGATGCACATTTTCACAATGCCCTCCACATTTCATGGAACCACCATTGGCAATCATGATTTGGAAATTATTGATGGCATGGATGTAGCAATGAGTTTCTTGGGAAATGCGGTATTGAATAAAATTATGGGTGCTTCCATTATCAACCATAATGATGACTTTTTGATGCTTGATGTAACCGATTAGCTTGAGGGTTTGGGGAGCGGAGAAGCCAGTGAGAGCATTGAGGTAAATGACTGGTTCTACTTCAGGAGGATCTGAGGGAGGGGTTGTGTCAGTGGATTCATGTGACTTAGACACAAGGGGAGTTTCTACATCCTCTTCCGAAATATCCTCGGATATGGCCATAAAAAGATTTTTTCCTTTACACTTGTGGCCCAGGAAATATTTATCATCACAGTTATAACAAAGGCCTTTGAGTTGGTGTTCAACAATTTCAGCCCTAGTCAATTTTTGGATCTTTAGTGGAGCAAAGGGAGTAGTGGGATTTACTAGTTTAGGGAGAGGGATAAAGGAGGGTTTTCAGTTTTGAGAAGATACAACTTGTTGTGCTTCTTTAGCTCTTTTATTATCCTCCACCCAACTCTAAGGTCGATCCATGAGGACATGGGCCCGAATCTCATCCCTGAGGCCGCTGATAAAACATTCTCGAAAAAAGGCATCAAACATGCCCTCTTTTCTAAAATCCAGGCACTCAAAGGAAACTATAAAGTCTTCCACTATTCCTAATTGTTTAAACTTTGTCAAATGGCCCAAATGGTTGGTGTCAGTGTCAAAGCTTTCATAAAGCTCTGCCATAAAGTGTTTCCAAGCAATATACCCTTGACAAGAAGTTTTTATTCATTGCCAGCATTGCCAACATTATTGATCTAGATGGAGAACACCATATCGTATTTTGGCCAAGTCATCTGTAATGTTGTATAAAGAGAAACAATGTTCCATTTAGGTTACCCAACCAGTGGGGTCCAAGCCATAAAATTTGGTCGCATCCACCCGCGGAAGGCGTAGGTCACGTTGAAAGTGATGGTTATGAAAGTTATGGGAATGAGAGGAATGGTCACCTTCAATATGTGGAGGTGAGGAAGAGGAAGGGTTATTTGTAGGGATATGTAGTTTGTTGCAGAGTGCTGAAAAGACAGATTCAAGTTGGGTGGTGAGGTCTTATTTGATTTCCTCCATTGAGGACTGCATGGTTGTACTAATGGCGACAACATTGGCACTGAGTTGTTTTACTTCTTATTGGGTCTCAATGAGACCATATTGCAAGGTGTTGAAGTTACCTTCCAAGTATTGTCTACAGGTATGGGCCATAAGGATGGGGGAATTGAAAATGGGAGGGCGGGGTCAATTTTTTTTCCAAAAAATGATATGGATGAATGTGATAAGGGCGAAGAGATGAATCCAATGGAATAGGTCTCAAATAATGGTGAAATGCCCAAATGCTTATCCAGGAAGAAATGTGTAGTGATTTGGCAACTCTGGTATGAAGAATACTGCAGTGATGAAATGCCCAAATGCTTATCTAGGAAGAAATGTGTAGTGATTTGGAAACCCGAACACAGTTGTGCGGCAATAGATCTTGTTTATTTTAATTTGTTTATGTTTCTGTCCCCAAGGGTTAGGTATTTAAGGGTTCTACAGAAAAGGTTTTTCCCTATGCTATAGCTCTCTGATATACATGTGGGGTCCAACATTAGTACTCGGCCCAATATCTCAGGGCCCTAACTAAGGAGGATAGACCATACCCTTAGCCATACTACCCGACTACCTAGCTACTAGAGAGTATCTTCCCGAGTGTTGTTCTCGGTGACACTATAGCATTCAGGCGGCTGATCGATTTATCTAAAGAGGGATTCATGTAATCTAGGTCAATTTGTACACAGGTGTTACCTGATGCACTACCACTCGAAGGTTGACCAACAAGGGTTACAAGGGTGGCCAACATATGTGCACTTAAGAACCACTTGTATTTCCTATGTGTATGAATCCCTCAACCCCGGGTTTATGCACGCAACGACAAATCTCTGTGTCTTAAAGATGTCATAATACGTCTCTACCCTGGAAAAAACTTTAACCCACACTTTCTACCGAGGAAAGTGCTCTGATACCACTTGTAATATATCAGATATTAAAAGTATGCATAACATAAATAAAATGCTAGAAATGGCAGAATAACAATAATATAACCAGAACAATCACCACAATAGCACTGAAACGATATAAGAACAACAACAGAAATAACACTTTGATTCTGAAAGCAATGTTCACAGGTCTATTCGAGGGGGCAACCTCCAGTTGAGAAATGCTCTATTACAATATTCTCCAAGCTAGGGTTCTCATACCCTCGACTCCTATTTATACTAAATATGTTTATTCAAAGAAGTATCTAGAGGAAGATCCTTCTAGAAGCAGAAGCTTCTATTAGGTCTTCTTACATCCGCCTTATTCTATTTTATTGAAAAGCCTTATTAATATTGACCTTTATTACATCTGAATATATTGTTCTACCTATGTGCGGGTTAGGACCCTAACAAATTTACATATGATACATATCCATGGACCCTATATACATCTCCTCTACAAGACTTCCCATGTGTTGTGAGTGGGAAATCCCCCTACGGACTAGCACTTAGGGTTTAAGTATGCATGCAAAAAAGACCCAAAGATTCCTACTTTCTACCGTCGTCCCGGACATAATCCCCATTATTATTAAGAAAATACATAGTTAAGAAGATCAAGTGAGCATACCTCATTTCAGGCGTTTGATATCGATCCTTCTTCACGCTTGATCACTCTTTGACTGCAGCTCTCCTCCCAAGGCTGACCTGCATTCACACAAGAAAAACAAAAAACTCCACATGCATTTGATATATAGATTAATGGGTTAGAGATTCAATAAACATGTATGCAATAAACCATGAAAACCTCATATGGTGGGACGGGAAAAGTACCTCTTTATTATTAACTTCAACAAATCAACTTACAATGACAAAGCCGACCACTACTCCAGGAACCTAGTCCTAGGCTCCTCTTCAACTGTCCTCCAACTTCTTTGCTCTATATTTCTCTTTGCACAAGGAGGGCTAAAGGGTTGGGACAAAGGGAATGCACAATCGGGTATAGTTTCTTTACTATGATTCTCCTCTTCCAAATGGGTCCCCTAACCCTTCTTTTATAGGCTAGAATAAGCTAGGTATTTGGTTGAACCCTCGGCCATGAATGGCTAGAAGGTTTAGTTAACTCACCCAAAGTTGTGTGTTCCGTCAACAACTTTCCTTTTTTGTGCTTTTGTAGGTACATGCAGGCTGTTTTGGGTCAGCTAGAGTGTACACGCAGGATGTAATAGAGCAAGGTGCGTGGGCCTTTATAAAAGGTGTTTTTAAGAAGAGTTGTTCAACAATGTTTTGGAAAAGAAGGAATATGAGATGGCATGATGCCAGGTAAGCATGTTTGGTGAAAATTAGGGTTATAACAGATGCCCCTAATGTGTGAGGTCAGAAGAGCATCTGATGGCCAAAATACATTAACAATCTTCACCAATGTGCCAAACAAGTGAGCCCAGGGACTAGAAATCGGGAGGTGTCATCTGCAAAAATAACAATTGTCTCACCGAGGCAGGCATACCCATGCTCGAAATAAAATAAAATCATGGCTAGCAATCAAATACACTATAGATCCATGTCATATAACTATATAAAATGTATCCACGAGCAATACACAGTGGAGCTACATCTCGAAACCAAAAAGATATACATGTACAATATCCATCTTTGTAGAAGTTGCTAAGGCCTGATGGATGGAGATGAGGTCTTTAGAGCTCGAGAAACAACTTCAAAATCTTTAAAACTCACATAGGAGTGTAATATGAGTGTATGACTTCACTACCCAGAGGTCTTCGATGGCTCATCGGTCATGGACTAGAGAATCTTGATGACCAGAACAAAGGCTTCATGGATTTCGAACAAAGACTTGATTGGACATTCGGGATGGCCAAGCATGAGGACAAGAGATAAACTATAGAGGGGTTGACTCAGGCTTGGTAAAAACTTCCCTTAGACAATAGTACGACAAATGATGAGACTCAGGTAGCATGGAATTAACATAAGTTTACGAGGCAGGAGGCAACGCAAACTCTCCATATGTTTGGAAGAATAACCAAACGGAGGAAGACATAGCTCCACGTAGCGAGAACAGTTTCCTAAGGTCGTATTAAATCCCAAAGTTTTACAAACAAAAAGACAGATGTGCTTTATCCAAGGGCGACTCATTATGCTGCCAATAAATAAAATACTTTTCCCTTCCTCTTTTTGGGGTATATTTGATTTTTTTTGTCTTTTTTTCAATAATTTTGGAAAATGAATAAAAGAATGTTACGTGACAAAGGAGGAACGAGTGTTGCAAACATACAAGTTCAAGTTACAGGGACAAGACTGATGTTCAGAGTAAGACTCAGGAAAAATCCTTTAGGGGCCAAAGGTGTCAAGACACAGAGGCAAAGTGCTACAGGGCTTGCGTATAAGGCATGCTTTAGATGGTTCAGTTGAGAGCAACATGGAGCCGGCATTAGGCCAAAGACGTGGGTATGCAAATGCGATTAATAAAACACACAATGGTAACGTCCTTCGATGTGAGTTTAACGAGCCTAGAGAAGGTAAGCTTGGTGATTTTTCATATTTAGAGAGTCTGAAAAAACGTAAACGGAGACTCCACTGGGGTACCTTTTTCGAAGGTAGTCTAGTCGGTTCGAAAAAGGGGTAAACTAGCACCGAAAAGATGTATATTCAAAATCATTTTAACGAGTGTGATAAAGACAAGATCACTTGGCCATTTTTCATTTTTAAGGGGTCTGAAAAAATCTTAACTATGGACTCCGTCAGGAATGTTCTTCTAGCCCATTTTAACGAGTGTGAAAAAATAAGGTCACTCAACGATATTTTCAATTTTAGGGAGTTTGAAAAGAGATTAACTATGCACTCTGTGGGGGTTCCTTTTTCATAAATTTAGTCCCTCGGGCCTGAAAAAGGGTTAAAATGATACCTGAGAGTACTCTTCTAGAGAACTGAAGTTCCTTAGAGTATACCTTTGTTCGTACAGTTGACTGTTCGGACCGAAAAAGGGGTAAACTACCACTGGGCAGATGTGACTTTCAAATTTCAGTTTAACGAGCATGAAAGGCCACAAGATTGCTCGACAATCTTTTCATGTTTAGAGGGTCTGAAAAGGGATTAAAAGAAGACCCGTTATGTCTTTTGGGAGTCCCGAGGGTGAGGTCAAGAGTGAAAAGGAATCATGCAAATGAGGCTCAAACTCGTAATCATGAAAAATAACAAGGACTCTCGATCCTACAGTGATTAGAGACAACATGGACACCATAATGAAACTAGGATCTACCTAGGGAATCCATGTTCGGGTAAGCTCTACCACCAACTCGTGATACGTCTAAAGCAACAATTATGGTTCTGTGTCGAAACTTTATGGGTTCGATCCTATGGCAAAGGGATAAAAACAATGAGATACAAAAGTCAGGGCAAAAACCTAACCTACATGCTCAAGTTGATCATCTGTGATTTTTTCCATGGACCGTCAAAAGTTACCCAAAACTCCAAAAGAATGTCCTGATACCTGATCATACCCCTCTAATGCAACTCTTGAATCACTCTAAATTGTTTTTGGTTTAAAGAAAATGATAAGGGGGGCCAAAAAAGTGACAAAAAGAGGCCAAAAAGTTTATAAATAGAAGTTGGCAGCTCATTATCACCATTGTTGATTTGGAAATTGACTCTAGAGAAAAAAAAACCCTTTGATAAAAGTGGTGACTCCGGGAGCCACAGTGGACAAAACGACCATCTATCTGGACAAAGTAAGTATAAACTCTCTCCTCTTGCAATTTAAATCTTTATTTATGCTTTGGGTTTCAAGTTTTCGGGGGGCATTGACCTTCAAAAGGTCAGCCCTAGGTCCACGCGAGTTGTCTTAGGACAGAACGTGTGTACATTTGGGCAGAGTAAAAACTGCACGCGTGTACACACGACTATCATCATTATAGCCCGCGTGGACCCCCTTATTGAATGAAATTTTTTTAAAAACAAGGGTTAACCCTCTTGAACTTAGTGTTTTGCAGGATGTATGTTCATTGGAGGGAAAGAGAGCATGAGGAGGTTAGTGAGTTGGTCAGGGAAGACCCCAATGTTGTGGCTGCCTTAATGCAATGTGGGCTTCTCAAGTTCTTCTTATGTCCTTTTATGCGGGCACAACCTAGGCTACTGAACGCCTTCGCTGATTATTGGCATCCTGATGTAGAGGCCTTAAATGTTAAAGGGGCAGTCACTAGTGCCCATGACAGAGGACATATACCTTTTGACTGGACTCTCCAGGAGAGGGGAACCAGTCAAATTCCAGACATTTCCCTCGGGGTTGCATAACAAATAGGAATTGATAGGACTGGTTTACTATGAGGCTGGTACAGACCGATCGAGCTCACAGGTTACCATAAGCAAGATTACTAAATTATCGCTATAGACGATTGTGTTTCTTATTGGGCGGATGACTGGTTCTGTGGCTCTACATCAGGCATCCCATGCACAGATGAACTGTGCAGTCCAATGCTTAAATGCACAAATACTTGACTGGAGCACTACACTGCTAGATTGTATGAAGAGGCAGTTGACAGATTGTCGATCGCGAACGCAAAGGAACTTCAGGTTTGGAACCATTCTACACTCTTTTTTCTTTGAAAGAGTTCTGAGCTTCAGTCCTCGAGTAGTGGTACAAGGACATCAGGCCTCTCTTCATGTAGTTTGTATATGGGTAGTGTTACTACCACGACAGGGTGGTGGAAGGACCAATGAGTCCTTTGACGATGATTTCTTCGTTTGGTTGTCATGACAGATCCCAGTCATAGAGGATTACCCTTATGCTGGGATTGATTTCTCAAGAGATCTTGAGATACCAATACCTCCTGGTGAGGAGCGAGGAGAGATGGGTAAGTTTACATCATTGTTTTATTGTTTTTTTCTTTTTTTCTTTTTTTCTTTTGTGAAACATATGTAATTTTTATGTTGTTTTTGTTATAAATCATTTTTTTTATACCAGATTTTTTGATGGATATGTGTATGTTGTGTGCATATGTGGGACCAGTGCGACCTGCAGACTATGCGAGGAACAATCATCATCCTCGGTCAGGGGCCGCACCTGCCACTGCAGGGGGACCAGCAGCAGCAGGAGAGCTTTCACCCGGGGAGGTTGAGAGGGTGTTGAGACGATTCAAGCGAAACTTTACTTCGCTCACTCGCATGGTCCCTATGGCAGAGATTGAGGATCTGCCACCATCTATGCAGCCTCATGTAGTGGGGGCACCACGGACGTGGGTCTGATTGTTTCGGCATTTGGAAAACACTGTTGATTAGTACAATAGGGCCCACATGCCTTGACCTTAGTTAGACTTTTCACGTGCCGAGAGCACTAATTGTATATATTTTTTGAGGGCATAAACCCCATGACTCGTTATTGGTCATATTTTTGAGGCGCTTGTGTCCACCTATGTACTCTGGTGACTATGATATTATATATGGATTTTTATGTATTTTTGTGTCTTATGGATCATTTTTTCCTTTAAAAATCTATTTACATGTTTATGTGTATGTCCTTTCATATGTGTGCGGGATGCCAATCTAAAATTTGATTAGCTAGAGTATCTGTAATTTGGTTTAATCTCCTAGGAACATGAAAATATGTAATATAATCAAAGATTCGTTCTAAGAGATGTACCTTAAGGAATCGTTGGTGTAAAGTCGGATCATGAACATGGTAGACTCTATTTAACTGAGACACAACCAGCTAAGCGTCGAGATAGACCCAGAGATGAGAGATACCAAATGACAGGGCATCATGAAGAAACTCAATAACTGCACTATACACAACGACATTGTTTGTGGTGTCACCTAAGCATATACCTTCGGAAGATAATAACTGGCCTCAAAGTGTAAAAATTACCCAAGCTGCAGAGGCAAGCCTCCGAGTGTGCCGGCTAGCACCGTATGCGTACCCAATGAACACCTCTAATTCACTTGACATCTTCCACAGTGACGAAATATAACATAAAAAACAACACATCCATAATACTAAAAGAAACTAGAAAGTAATAGTACCTAGATAGGGATGCCCCTTATCCTTATTTCTCTTTTTGGTAATGTTGAAGTTTTGAGGAGAGTTGTAATGGAAGAAAAGAGGGTAAGAATAGTCTCAAGAGTCATAATTGGTATGGATTTGTCGTTAACCCATCCATTATTTGTTGATGATTTCTTATTGTTCTCTAATGGGAGTGTTAGGTTAGTTAGAAAGGTACATAAAATATTAGATACTTATGGAGAAACAACATGCATGGAATTTAATGTGATAAAATATTCAATATTTGTTACAGGTCTGAAGCAAGAGGTAGAACAAAGGTTGATAAGGATATTTCCTTTAAACTTTTAAATTTTCAATATGGATTTAAATATTTGGGTTTTCTATTAAGGAAAAATGGATACATTAAGAGAGGTTGGGGATGCTTATTAGAGAAGATTGAAGCTAGAATAAATAATTGGTTCAATAGATGATTGCCTATAAATGGAGGTTGAATTTAGTATAGTCTTCTCTAAAGGCCATTCTTGTGCTTGGCACTCCTTGGCCTATATCCCAAAAGGTATTTAGAAAAAATCAGAAAGGTATGTTTTAAATTCCTTTGGTCGAGAAGAGAGGAGAATGAGGGAATCCCACAGGTAAAGTGGAATATTATACCAAGACCAAAGGAGGAAGGTGGATGGGGTCAGAAGAACATTCACTTTCTTAGCATTTCTTTGGCAACCAAGAGCTTATGGAGGGTTCTTAATTAATAAGGTATATAAATGGAGGAAAATTATAGAACAAAAGTACATAAGGTCGAGAACCGTCATGGAATATATCAAGAACCTAAGGAAAAATATTAAAATGACCTCAATCCAATGGAAGGCTCTAGTCTAGGAATTTCTCATGATTGGGAATCATTTGGCCTAGAAAGTGAGAAATGATGAGAAGGTTGAACTAGTGTTGACTATATCTTGGATTGTGGAGAAAGGATAATACTACGAGATGAAATGATTAGAATTATTTGGGATAGAGGAATTTATACCCTCAATAATGTGGCCGTGTATCCTCTTTCTACAAATATTTGTTAGTAAGGATAGAAGAGTGCATAGCTACTGGGATTTGAAGGAGATTAGGAAGTTCAATGGAATGCTTATACATAAATCCTTAGAAAGGGGCATATAAAGTGGAAGGATGATTTCTAAACCCTTTCATGAGAAAATAATAAAGTTAGGGGTGAATATACATCTCACATTGGATATAAAACTATGATTGATACAAATCTTCAAGAGCCTATTTGGTGGTGGAAGCAAATTTGGAAATTAAAAGGTCCAAAAATATTTGAATAATTAGCTAGATTTTAAAAATAAGGAATTGACATAGTGTTATAACCCTAATTTGCACCAGACATGCTTACCTGGCATCAGGCCATCTCAGATTCCTTCTTTGCCAAAGCACTGTTGAACAACTCTTCTTAAAAACACCTTTTATAAAGGCCCACGCGCCCTGCTCTATTACTGCATGCGTGTACACACTAGCTGACCCAAAACAACCCGCGTGTACCTACAAAAGCACGAAAAAAGGAAAGTTGTTGACAAAACACACAACTTTGGGTTAGTTAACTAAAACTTTTGGCCATGCATGGCTGAGGGTTCGACCAAATACCTAGCTTCTTCTGGCCTATAAAAGAAGGGTTAGGGGTCCCATTTGGAAGAGGAAAATCATAGTAAAGAAACTATACCCAATTGTGCATTCCCTTTGCCCCATCCCTTTAGCCATCCTTGTGTAAAGAGAAAGATAGAGCAAAGAAGTTGGAGGACAGTTGAAGAGGAGCCTAGGACCAGGTTCGTGGAGCAGTGGTCGGCTTCGTCATTGTAAGTTGATTTGTTGAAGTTAATAATAAAGAAGTACTTTTCCCATCCCACCATATGAGGTTTTCATGGTTTATTGCATACATGTTTATTGAATATCCAACCCATTAATCTATATATCAAATGCTTGTGGAGTTTTTTGTTTGTCTTTTATGAATGCAGGTCAGCCTTGGGAGGAGAGATATAGTCAAAGAGAGATCAAGAGTGAAGAAGGATCGATATCAAATGCCCGAAATAAGGTATGCTCACTTGATATTCTTAACTATGTATTTGCTTAAGAATAATGGGGATTAGGTCTAGGACGACGGTAGAAAGTAGGAATCTTTAGGTCTTTTCTGCATGCATAATTAAACCCTAAGTGCTAGTTCATAGGGGGATTTTCCACTCACAACATAATTGGCGACCATATTGGGGATAGTCTAGGGTTTCTGGGAATATTTTTTTGGTATTTTTGAGAACTGGTTTTATTTCCTATTTTTAAAGTTTCTGCAACAGTTTGAGCTAACAGAGATTTTGGTCTTCCATAACAGTTATCTCTGTTTCTTTTCTTGACTCTATTTTTTTTTGAGACCCATAGAGGTACACGTGGCCTGTGTAAGGTCTGCACGCATGTACCCACGCCCTACATTCTCACAGCTCGCATGTCAACGCTAGCTGAGGAAGTGTCAGTCGCGTGTATGATTTCAGAAACTTTCATTTAGAGAGGCAGTCATCCTCTTCCCTATCAGAATTATTCCTTCTCAAGGGTTTTCTAGAACTCTTTCTAGTCTTTGATGTTTGTAGTCTATAGCTTAGGTTTCACCTCGGATTGGTTTGTTCTATGAAGTTTTCCTTGAATTGTTTTCTTTTTTCTGTTAAAGTAAGTGTTTGAGTCTTCAAGAGATTCTGGTTCTTAGTATCAGTAGTCTCTGCCTAGGCTGGCTAGCTTTTCTTTTCATTTGTCTCAGAGTTTCATATATACACATGGCCTGTATAAGTCCAACACACATGTACACATGCTCTGACTTTACACAGCTCGTGTGCACACGCTTGTTGTTGAATTGTCAACAGTGTGCTTGTGGAGAGAATCTTTGTTGAAGGTGAGGCAATCATCCTTTATTTTGACAAGAGTTATACCTCTCAGGTTTGGGTCTCTGTTATAGTGGTCATTAACTTAGTTTTGATCACAACAATATCTTTCTTTTTTCATTTAGAATTTTTCCTCAAAATTTTTCTTTTATAGGGTTTTTAGACAAGTGTGAGAGTCCAATTTTAATTTGCTTGTGTGTTATTTTTAAAGTGACTCTTTGCGATCTGTGCTTAGGCCAGAAGTTTTCTTGGTTTGAACTTGTTGATATTTTTCCTTTTTTCTTTGTGAGCATTCAAATAAATAAAAAATCTTTTATTTCTTTGTTTGGTTAAAAAGTGTTGTTTTGCATTAGTAACCAGGGAAAAGTCTTCACTTTCATAAGTTCTTGACGATTTACTTAGATCATAAGTAGCTCATAGTTGAGTGAAATCATGCTTTGAGTTTGTTGTTCAAAGATCTTAGAAAAAATTTTAAGTTTGAAAAGTTGTTTAAGAGTTGAGTTAAGTAAGGGTTTTTTGTTTCCATCTTTTTGTTTATTTTTCTTTCGTCTTTCAAACATCACTAGTTTCACTTTCATAACCTTTGACTTAAGACAAACCATAAAAATTAATGCTAAATATAAAATTCATTAGAATTTTTATGTTTGTAGGGTCAACCAACTAGTTTAGGGTTAGGGCCTTGAATTAGGTTGGAGAGGAAACTCTTCAAGGCCATTAAAATCAAACATTGGAGTCTAAGTTAGGGAGTGTCAAAGTCCAGTATTGTGAAAGTTATCCGAGACCCCCCTCTAACACAGGGGATAAACATGAGGTCGCTTGTGGAAAGGTAGTAGAGATAACCCCTCCAAAGTTGGACCAATCATAGTGGAGAACACATATAGAGGGCTTGTCTTGGGATTCCGTCGATTGCATTTGCCACGAAGCTTCGTGGGTCTCAAATCCATTCGAGGTCCTCAGTTTTATTTCAGACCACTTGATTTCGATACCCTTGATAGGTTTCGGGCTCGATACCCTACTCATTGTGGTCTACCCGACTTTTGACTATACCCGCCTGGTGACTATTCGCGCACTGGTAACCTAGTTGCCTATCCTTTTAGGGACATACACAGGTGACTGCAGGGCTATACCGCGATACCTAGGATAGACATCGGGCCATGATTTACAGAGTATACCTAGAGGGTTCTTCCATGTTCAAGTTGCACTTGGACCGATAAGTTTCTATAGTGTTGGTTGTTGTAACTGTTTTTCCAATTAGTTTAGTGTTTGCTTGTTTTATCTTGTAGGGACTTTTTTAGTGTGTGTTGTTTTTTGAACGAATAGAAAGCCTTAGAGTGTCTTTGATCTTCTCACATAGTGGAGGATCATGAGCTCCACCAGTCATGAATGCTTTTGGGCCTATCACTGGTTACACTGGAGCCACCCCCTCCACCACTAAGGCGAAAGCTAGACCAACAAGGGTCTTTTGAAGCGACCAGGTCACAAGAAATTGTGCCCGACCAACATCAGAAGGAAAAGACCATTTTAGACTTTGGAGCGAAATCTCTTGGTCCACCTGAAACTCCAACCACTGATATTTCGACACCCATCATCATACTAATTCACCCTTACGAGTGCCAGACAGTGTTACACGCAAAAATGGAAACAAATGTTGTCACTCCTTCTGGGAATTCTTCAATTCCCACTACGATTGTCACCACAGGAGAGTTTCCACCTCCTAACCCAACATCACTGGTCTGATCCACCATGTTATCGACCACCTCTACCTCACATAGTGGTCCGATCCTGTCTATGGAAACAGCCACAACCCCCTTCAGACCAAGTGTGACATGCCCTCCGTTCTCATACGAGATGCCTAGTTCAGGTACAAGTCCTGTACTTTCCTATTCCACTTCACAGACTTTAGGTCTGGGGGCAGGGAGCTTTAATGATCCTTTGCAAGGCCACATAGGGGGCACTTCATCTCCTTTTAACGCTTTCCCTTACGGGGGAGTTCATATACCTCCTTCATCCCCTTCGCTCAGTGGCATGCATCAACAATCCGTCGGGCCACCTGTACACCATAGTTTATTTGGAGCAGGGATTCAAGGACCACCTTTGGATGATATGTCGATAGGTTCAACACCGTTTTCTTTGTTCGGTGCATTTGGTAACAATGCCTTCTCATCAGCTGCTTCCCCGACTGGGGGAAATCCTGGTTTCAGACAACCTATTCCTATGCAGGGTACTATTCCTGCACAGGGGGCAAACCCAGGAACTTTTTTCACATCAGGGCCTTGGAATTCTTGGTAGGGATCCGTTCCCTTGTCAGGAATGTTGATTTGGGGCAATTATTTTCATAATCAATGGAACCCCAGACAAGGTACCATGCCTATCCCCACAGGATCGTCATGGGGAAACCCTTCCCAAAGTCCTCCGAATGTAATGCACGCCCAACCATCTACGTCCTATTTTGGGAATCAACCGATGATGTCTCCTCACATGCAAAATCCGTACATTGGTCATGGCCATGGTTTTTACTAGAACCCAGGCCAGCAGCCGAACTTTTCCTGGCAACCTGGTGCCAGTCAAAATCTAGGTCCCTTTTTCCCAGGTTATCACCAACAACCCAAACTACCTTTCCTAGAAACCTTGCATTTGCTAGACTTGACAAGGTTGTTGAATGACCCTATCTGTCACGATCCGCATTGGCCCCCTATGCCGACGAAGTTTCCTTCGAATAGACCAAAGTTCGAAGCCAAGCCTAACGAAGATCCAGGAGATCATGTGACTACCTTCCATCTTTGATGCTCATCTAACTCGTTGAAAGATGACTCCGTACAAGTTGCGATTGTTTCAACGTACTCTCATTGGGAGTGCCGCAAAATGGTACAATGTGCTCGACTGCTCAAGATACTCTTCCTTCGGCGAATTGGCAATGGCTTTCCTAAACCATTTCCAATTACATGTGAGTTACGACGCTGGCACATAATTGCTAGCCAATTTCGCACAGACAAAAGTAGACCATATCTCTGATCACATCTGAGAATGGAGATGCCGAAAGAGTTTAATAAAGGTGCCAGTCCCACCAGAATTCCTACTCGAGTGGTTTCTTATGTCTTTGGTCCCACAGTTATCCAAAGACATCATGATGTCGGGAGTTTTTTCCAAAGAAGACGCCATCATGAGAGCTCAACAACTTGAGCTAATCTATTCTCAGTTTGGTTTATTATACAAGATCTTTCCAGATGCACCACGCTCAATACTTGATAAAACCAGATAGAGAGATGGACCACATGTCAATGGTATTGTTGGTTCAGCACAAACAAAGCCCACTGAGAAATTGACGAACCAATTGCAACAATTTTCTATACAACACACAACGGCTAGCCAAACTACTGTTTTGGCTTCTCCCCCTACTAAAACATCGTATGTACACATAGTGCAATCGACAAATCCAAAGGCCACCCAGCAGCCTAAAGGATAGAAAAAACAATGAAAGGAGGGTAAGGGGGATAAGAAACCCACTAATAATGCTGGTAGGGGCAACATTGAGAAACGAAAGGCGAGGTATCCGTGCAACCTATGCACAGAAGACCACCCAACCCACCAATGTCCTCGGCTTGCAGAGGCCCAAAATTTTGTGACACAGCAACAACTTGTTGTGTTAACCAATCCATTTCAGCATGGGCAAAACCTAACTCAAGCCTCTACAAGCACGGAAGGGGGCTGTCAAGGACCCTCTCCATATTCAAACAATATTGCATCCGTGAATGTGTATATGATGAAGGGTGATGCTTTTATATCGACTAGATCACATGACTATAGTAAACCAAGCACTTTTGAGAGGGGCAAAGAAGTCGAACTCCCATCTCTTCCTCTACATATTGAGAAAACTTTGGGTGAAACAATGACATGTATCCCAAAAGGTGCATTCAAAAGAGCTTCTCACAACCCAAATGTAAGGGCCACCCAAAACTATTTTGTGGTGGAGGATTTGTCTCAAACCCCTTGTGTCATGTCCACTTTGGAGGTCCTCCAAAGCTACCCTTCCCAGAGGAAATCTTTGTTAACCGCTTTAGGATCTACCGAGACTTGTAATCTGAGTACCATCATGCTGGATACAACCAAATTAAAACCTCATCTGCCTTACCATGTAGCATTTCAGATAGTATTGGCTCACCCCACGAAAAATTTTACTCGAAATATTTTCTGCATGGTGGTTAACGAGGGTGCCTCAACATGCGTTATGTCGTTGGCATGTTGGAAGGCCATTAGCCAGCCTGTTTTGTCTCCGTCACCTACTCTTCTCACTTCTTTCGATGGTCGTTTGTTCTGATCACATGGTATCATTCCCTCTTTCCCCATGCAGTTAGGAGGGAAGACTGTGTGCGTCGAGGTAGAAGTAGTCGATGCGTCCCTCGACTACAATCTCTTGTTAGGAAGGAGTTGGACTTATGCCATGCAAGCAGTGGTTTCTACAGTTTTCTGGGTCTTCTTGTTTCCACACGAGGACCAGATTGTGACCATTGATCAATTGTCTTTCTCTAGACCTGAACCTTCATTGGGGGTGTCCACGGTCCCAATGATTGATAATCCTCAACTAGGCGTAGTCATCGTAGGGTTTGGTTTTTGCCCATCTTTGATGGGTACCTTCGATTACCTGCCCCCTCAAGGTGATGTCAAGTTCATATCCGACCACCATAAGGTTGAGATTTTCCAAGTTTCTTCATTTCGCATGACTTACTTCAACGATCTGTGAATACTTCCTTCCCCATCGACCACGTTGTACGGGACAGGGCACCCGGGCATGTCCATGCCCTTGTCCGCAGCTAAAGTAGCATACTCTTTAGTCTAGCAAGCTTCATCCAACACTAATCCAACTCCTGCACAAGGGTTAGATCCGCTTCTAGAGCCTATTTGGGCTCAAGGTTCTCTCACTGACACCAATTCATTATACTTATTCTTGCCCTATGACGAAGCAGTAATTGAAGCAATGACTAGTCCGGACAAACCCTGGGATGATCTTCATCACAAATCATACTTCCTCCCAAAGTTAAGTAGAGTAGAAGTTGGAGATTTCACCTTGACTATGACTGGAGATAGCTATTGTCCTATTAATCCCTTAACTACACATGAGGTCTATGCTGAGGGTAATATGGAAACCATCTCTGAAACCATACCAATCAATATCTCCAAAACCCCTGGCGTTGTGGAGAATGTTTTCGTCGGAGCTAATTGCTCCCCTAGAGAGATTCAAATCTACACAGACATATTTAAAGAATTCCACAATGTTTTCACCTGGTCTTACAAGGAAATGCCAGGAATCAATAAAAAAATAGTCGAACATGAAATCACAACTTATCCAGATGCCAAGCCTATTCGACAGAAGCTTCGTCCAGTTAATCACAGGAAAGAAGAAGCCATTAAGGTTGAAGTTGAGAAATTGCTAAAAGTCGGTTTTATCTATCCTATCCATTTGACCCAATGGGTGTCAAATCCTGTGTCGGTCAATAAAAAACAAGGCACGATTTGTGTATGTACAGACTTCCATGATTTGAACAAAGCTTGTCCAAAAGATAATTTTCCCACACCATTCATCGACCAGATAATTGATGAATTTTCAGGTTGTGAGGCCTTCTCTTTCATGGGCGTTTTTTTGGGATATAATCAAATACAAGTCAAACCTAAAGACCAGCACCAAATGAAATTCATTTGTCCATGGGGTACATTCTCATATCGTAAGATGCCCTTTGGTCTCAAAAATGTTGGAGCAACCTTTTAGTGGGCCATGTATTTTACTTTCCATGACCTCAAGCATATAGTCAAGGACTATTTAGATGATTTAGCATCTTGATCTCATAAGAGAATGCATCATCCCACACACCTCCGACTTATCTTTGAGCATTGTCTCTACTTTCGGATTTGCTTGAATCCAAACAAGTGCAGTTTTTGCGTAAAATCAAGACGTTTGTTAGGTTTCATAGTATCAACAACAGGGATCATGGTCGATCCTCTAAAGGTTGAGGCAATAATTCAGTTTCCTCCCCCATGCACAATCCTTCAAATTCAGATTCTACAGGGCAAGGCGAATTTTTTAAGACGTTTCATCGCCAACTATGCCGAGATAAAAAAGGTCTTTATGCGCTTACTAAATAAAGGTGTTCCCTTTCATTGGGACAATGCCGCTCAACACTCTTTCGATGCGTTGAAACATGCCCTCACGACTGCCCCTCTGTTTCGTCCACCTAACTATAACAAATATTTCTTATTATAACTGGCTGCAACAGAGTCAACCATCGGCATGGTCTTAGTTCAGGAAGATGACTTGTTCTCAGAATATGTGATTTATTACATGAGTCGAGGCCTCGTAGGACCGGAACTCAATTATTCTCATATCAAAAAACTTGCATTGGCAGTAGTCCATGATGTTCAACGGTTCTATCATTATGTTATGTTTCACAAGACCACCATCATTACTGTCGCGAATCCATTCTAGTACATGTTGACACGACAGGTAATAGGCAGAAATATCAGTAGATGGATAGTCTTCCTCCAGGAGTTTGACTTAGATTTTGTTTCAGCGAAATCCAAAAAGTTATTGGTCTTCACAGAACTTATTTTGGAACTTCCTATTGAGTCGGGTGATGTTGTGCCCGAATAATTGCCTATCAGAGGAGATATGTTTTTGATCACATCTTTGGATCCCTAGTACAGAGATATACTTATCTATCTCCATACTTTGAATTGCCCCAACTCTGCTTCTCGTAATGAGCGTCGACGTATATGCCATCAGGCTAAGAATTATCTCATACTCGATGATACGTTGTATTGAAGAGGTGTAGACTACATCCTGCGTCGATGTCTCACTCACGAAGAAGAAGTTATCATGCTTAACGATTTCCATACCGGAGCATGTGGCGGTCATTTGTCTGGGTTGGAAACAACCCAAAATATTCTACGAGTAGGTTACTTCTGGCCGACACTAATCAAAGATTGTATCAAATCGGTCAAGAAGTTCCACCTGTGCCAGATCTTCTCTCGGAAGATGAGGGCACATCCCACTCCCATGTTTCCTATCATCATAGTTGGTCCCTTCACTAAGTGGGGGATTGATTACACTACATGCAACCCTCCTTCAGCAAGGGGGCACTGCTATATCATTGTAGCCTTAGACTACTTCACGAAGTGGGTCAAAGCTATGCTAACATTTAAAGATGATGGAGAGACTGGGGCTCTCTTTTTATTCAACTAGATAATAGAAAGGTTCGGCGTCCCGAGGGAGATTGTCACTGACCATGGCAGTCACTTTCAGAACCAAATGATGACCGAGTTAACATCAAATATTAGGTTACTGCAAGAACATTCATCACCCTACTACCCCCAAGAAAATGGTCAGGTGGAAGCTGTAAATAAATCTCTTAAGACCATCCTACAACAAATGATCAACTCAGCCAAGTCAAATTGGCATTTGATGTTATACTCGACATTATGGGCTTACCGAACATCTGTTAAGAATGCAACCGATTTCTCACCTTTTCAACTCATTTACGGGATGGAAGCAGTCTTGCCTATCGAATGTCAGATCCCGTCCCTAAAGTTGGCAGTACAATTATTGCCAGACACTTCTCCACTTGAAGAGTGGTTATTATACCTTGAGTAGCTCAATGAGCAGCATTGTGATGTGGCCCTAGCCAATGAGGCTCACAAACACAAAGTCAAGTGTCAATATGATTGGTATGTTCGTCCTTGGATTTTCTCTGAAGGCAACCTTGTCCTAGTCTATGACCAAGATAAGGACCCCCGGGGGAAGGAAAATTAAAACCCATGTGGTTCGGACCTTTCATCATAAAATAGGTTCTAAAAAAGGGCGCTTATCATCTGGTTGACTTTGAAGAGAATTCTTTGGCAGAGCCTAGAAATGGGCTCTACCTCAAGAAGTATTACTCATAGGCAGGTCACCATGGGTAACTTTTTGTAACATATGTATAGTCTTTGCAAAAATTATAGTGTTATCCCTTTTTCATGGCATCAAAGCAAGGAATGTGGAATTTATATCTCCTAATACCTTGACATTACTCTTGAGTTCATCCATACGTCTGAGAAGGTCTTCCTCACTAAGATCATAAAAAACAACAAAAATCTCCATTGACTAACTATTATTGTAGCCCAATACCTCAAGCCATTGTTTCCAACAAATAAATCACTTAGAGAAGAGAAGAGGAGCAAGAAACAAGTTAATTAGAGTGGAACCATTATTGTTGTGTTAGCATTTCCAACATCAATGGGATGGGCCACCCACACTGTGCATAGTACACATGCATCATGAGCCTACAAGTACAGTAACCACAAAACCCAAGGAATCCACTTTGAAACAAGAAAGGCCATCAAGTAATCCTAGTTCTGGAGTAAGGGACAATGCTAACTTATTAACCTTGAAACTGACACACCAAATCTTGTTGCCATATTAGCACAGTTGCATGCCCATATTGTGCTTTAAGGACCATTTTTGGAATGTGGGATTGTTTTTTTCCTTTTTTCTCTATAACAGAAACATTTGGGCAGACACCACAAACAAAGCAATTTACATTTAATTTGTTGCATCTGTGGGCCATCAAGGTCGCCAGGACTTTCACCTAGTTTTTAATGCATTTTTCTTTTACAGGAGCTCCCTGGGGTATCCTTTCAACAAGAACTTCAACTCGGTGCTATACCACAACCTGACAGACTATGAGAAGTTTGAATGTTGGCATACAACAGAGAAAGAAAAACATGGAAAACAAAAAAAAACAAGATGAGATCTTGGGTGATTCATATGAACTTACTCTAATTTTAATGGTGTCTTTTATGAACAAAAAATTTAATTTTTTTTAAATGTACATTGTTGCCACAATCGTTTTGTACAGATTCCATACCTTCTACACAATATCCAGAGATACATAACTAAGCGTGTTGGCACACAAACTGACAATGTGTGTATAGAACAAGAGGAAATGCTTGTTTTTTATTTTTATTTTTAAATACCAACAAGTCGTTGGACATATGACGTCCCTCCCATCGTTGATATAGTGTGAATGTCGGAGATATAAAACCCTCGTCGGTCTTCCAACTTCATGTGAAATGTCCCTCTTGTCGTTGATATAGCGTAAACATCATAGATACATGGCACATCATCGGTCTTGCGACGTCCACTGTGGGTCCGTTATGTCGCATGTCCGATGTAGTGGACGTCTATTTTTCGATGGCGCAAACATTAGAGATGTAGGCCCCTCATTAGTCGTTCGACATCCCCTTTGGCGTCGCAGGTGAGATGTTCTGGCATCATGGTTTCGACGTCCATAGTGGGCTTGGACAGTGAAAGTAGAGATGACACATGTCCGCTAGATTCGTCGCACAAGCAATGATATATGTGTCATCGGTATAACGACGTCATGTGAAATGAAATTTTAGGGGGTCTGATGTTTTTCGTTCTCCCAGCAATATAAAGTGGCAATTACTATGAACATGTCGTCAAAAAATGACCAAAATGTATTAGTGTTTTTAGATGAGCCAAAGGTAAAAGGACACCTGGAGTCACATGACACACTAGCATGTAACTGCTACAATCCTCATTTTTTGAGGTCACCTCCTTTTCTTGATTGAACTCAACCAATGATTGCTTTCACTTCTAGTATTTTTGAAATGGAGGAAAATGAGACATAGGCCACCTAAACTATGCCTATAGATGCCTATTGGACTTATGGGTTGGCCCGAGTTCTACCTAATCCATAATATATTTTCAGAATGAAATGAATATAGATTATTATCAAATTATGCTTAACACAGAATAACATATATATAGTAAAAATGGTTTCTATTCAACAAGGAAATAAGTTGAAACTATAAAATGCAGCGGAAACAAGCTTGCTAGAATGGTGGTGGCTTATTTCTAAGAAGAGATGTGACGGCTGTGCTCATTCACAATAATATTATTACAATGAGGATATGAAGTCCTTTTTACAATAAACAGGAATTTCAAAAACCCTAGACATCCAAAAAACCTAACCCTAGGAGATGAAGCGCCAAAAGTGATGTGGGCCTCGTTTGGGTAAGTTAGTACATCAACTTCCTGAGGTCATAACTTTTGCATACGATCTTCATTTTAGACACACGATATCCCATTGCAAAGGTTTGTCTGAGGACTACACATTTTGTTCTTTCTATCATAGGCCATTTTGATTGTGGCAAGCCCTAAAAAACGTTGTTCATGGCCTCAAAACGATCCTGTAAGTCAGGGACCCAAAAACTAGGGAAAAAACTGCCAAAATCTACTAGTTGGAATAAGTGGGAGTCCACCGAAATCCATTTGGATCAATCCTTCCCCCTGAGGAAGAAATGGTAGACATTGCATTGAGTTCCCCCATCAAATGAGAAAATTTATACTAAATTTGGCCCCGACTGAGTCACTTGCCTTGGTGTAGGAGCTCCCTTGCTTTGACAACTCAATAAAGATGGATCCTTTGTTAGCGAGTGCCCTTTATCTATTTTTCCACAATATGATCACTAGATTCCTGTTGTATGCATTCATGGTTGAGATCTGTTGGTGTTAGTTGTTCTGCTATCTCTGAGGTGTCCAATAATGGTGGGAAATACGGTCGAAGGATATCCACGTTGAACACTGGTGCAAGCAAAGGAAAGGAGAAATCTTGAGCTTGAAAGGATTATCATCCACAGCCTTGGTGATGGTGTATGGCCCATAATGGAGTGGGTTAATCTTTCGATGGGGTCCTGTAAGGCACTCTTTTTGCAAGTGCAACCAAACTTTGTCTCCCACCTGAAACTTATGTGGCACTCGGTGTTGATCATGGTGATGCTTGTACTTGTCATTGGACTTTTGTAGGATATCCTGAACCAGTTGGCGTATGTGTTGGATCCGCTCAATGAACCAGGTGGATTTTTCAACTTCAGTTGGATCAGGGGATGATTCGGTTGAGGTGACCGCAAGGGGTAGTGAAACATCTATGGAACCCAATGGTTGGAATCCCAACCCCACCTGAAAGGGGCTGTGGTCGGTTGAGCTCTGTAGAGCTCGGTTGTAGCTATGTTGAACATAGGGGAGACTCTCATCCCATGTTCGAGGGTTCCTGGAATTATACATGTGCAGGATATGCACGATCATTTGATTTATGACCTCGGTTTGGCCATCTATCTGGGGGTGGAAGGCTATGGATTTGGTGAGCTTGGTGTCTAGTAGTGACCAGAGGCTTGACCAAAATGTGTTGAGAAATCGAGTGTCCCGATCTAAGACAACGGTTTTTGGGATTCCAAAATGTACCCAAACTTGTTCAAAGAATAGCTTGGCAGTGGCCTCTGCTGTGATGCTCTTCTTGCAGGCAGCCATAATCGCCATCTTAGAAAAGAGATCCACAACAACAACAAAAAACAGTCATTTCCCTGCTTGGTGGATGGAAGGCTCGACATGTATTCCATTGATATGGATTCCCATGGCTTGTAAAGAGTAGGAAGAGGGGTGTATAGGCCTTGTTTCTTAGTGGTCGGTTTGGAAATCATTTAGGCATTATAGGACCTGATATACTTGTTGACCTTCTGTCAAAGTTTCGGCCACTAGAAATGTTTCTGAAACATTGTCACTATATTTTCGATATCGAAGTGTCCTGCCACCCGACTGTAGTGGGATTCGAAGATCAACTTTGCTCAATCACTTGATGGAACACATATATAGCTCAAACAACACAACAGCCCATCCTGAAGATGGAAATTAGCGACAATTGTGTTTGTGCCCAACATTTGGTAGGTGGTGGCGAAGTCTAGGTATTTATCATAGATTTAGGGCCATCTAGAGGTCTCATGCCGCAATATTCTAGCATCGTGGTGAGTTTCGCAATTGGTGTTCTTCTGAGGCAATCAATGACATGGTTGGTGCTTCCCATTTTATACTCAATAATGAGGTGGAATTGTTGCAAGTTCATGGACCACTTCTGATGACAGTCATTCTACAATGTTCCATCTGTCTGCATGAACTACAGTGGCTTATGATCAGTGTGGATGATTGTCTCCTTCCAAAGAATGTAATGTCTCCATTGGCGGCAAGCTTGCACTATGGAGTACATTTATTTGTCATAAGTAGGGTACTTACAGATAGCATATAATAGTGTCTCACTATGATAGGCCACAGGGTGGCTGTACTGAGTGAGAACGACACCCACAAAATAGTGTGAAGCATATGTCTCGATATCAAAGGGATGATGCAAGTACAGTAGTGAAAGTACTATGGATGAGCACAAACACTACTTCAAATCATCGAATGCTTGTTGTTGGGACCAGCCCCACACAAATTTCAACTTACCACCACCCCTGGTTACTTGGTTGAGGGCCCATGCAATATGGGAGAATCCCAACACGAACCTACAGTAGAAATTGGCAAGGCCCAAGAACCTCCAAATCTCAGTGAGTGTGGTTGGGGATGGCCAGTCATGGATGACTTGGATTTTGGATGGATCCACATGTACGCCATGTTGATCAATGATGTAGCCCAGGTAATGAACCATGTCCATTTCGAATGAGTATTTTTACAAGTTGGCATAGAGCTAGTGCTGTCGCAGGGTGTACATAACCTACTGAATATGCTGCAAGTGTTTTTCCGAAGTATTGTTGTAAATGAGGATGTCATCCAGATACACCACTACAAAATTATTGGTGACTGGTCACAGGATATCATCCATCATTCTCATGAAAGTGGCTGGAGCATTTGTCAAACCAAAGGGAATGAACAACTATTCCAAAAGACCTTCCTTTGACTTGAAGGTGGTCTTCTATACATCTGTCTATTCTATCGGGACCTGGTGGTAGCCAGAATTCAGATCAATCTTATTGAAGTATTTTTCCCCCATGAGTTGATCAAGGAGTTCATCGATTCAGGGACTTAGGTATCGATTTCTGACTGTGATTTTATTCAGGGCCTGGTAATCAATGCAGATTCGTTGGGTTCCATATTTCTTTTGTGTCAGCATGATTGGGGTCCGAAAAGGTGATGAGCTGGAACGGATGTGCCCCTTATGGAGTAGTTCTTGGATCTTCTTCTTGATCTCCTCATTCTCTAACAGAGAGCAATGATATATGAGCCCATTAAGCAGTGGTACATTGGGGGTCAGATCGATGGGGTGCTTGAACTGACAGTCCAGAGGTACCTTGGTAGGTGAGGAGAAGATATCTGAGTATTCTTCCATGACCTTATCCACTTGCTTCTGCTGTGTGGAGAGGTCAGTCACGAAAACCTTGGATGTGGCTACGATCCTTCACTCATTTTGAGAGCAAATCACGAAGAAGACAAAATTCCTTTTCTGATAGATGACCTTTCTGCATTGATTGGTAGAGATCAAGGAAATAGTACTCGGTGGAACTGCCTCGGGTATCCTGTGCAATTTCTTGTTCAAAGTAATAATAACATTGTGAGGCCTAAACTCATATACAACATGAAGTTTCCATAAATTTGGTTGGACCAAAAGAAAATTACAAACTTCGAGAGGGGAAACATCACACAATACCTCATCTTTGAAAGTCTTGATGCCGTATGACAAGTGACATTGTTGGCTGACATGGATGTCTCTTCCTTGGAGGAGCCATCCAATGGTGTAGGGCTGCGGGTGTGGAATTGTTGGTAGGGTGAGTCCCTTGAAAACCTATGCTAATATGAGGTTCTTCAGTCTACCGCTATCAATGATGAAGTGTAGTGGGGTACCCTTCACCCACATCTGTGAATGAAAAAGGAGCTCTCTTTCCTCTAGCTCATCTAGTTCACCTAGCTAGAGCTTGGTGGTAGCAACGGTAGCATTGGGTTCTATGTCTATGATTTTTCTCCCCCTTTCTAGTTCTAACTCAAAGTCAGAACCCACATTTGATTCACAGGCTTTCACCTCAACCAGCAACAACTGCTTCGAGCGGAAATCAATAGTGTTATGCCAGGGGTTCCTATGGAAGCCACACCACTTCTCGATATCTTTCTTTGTCTTTCTAATGTCCTTCTTTGCTTGCAGCTTGGAATGGTTTTACTAAAGTTGTCCATCTTTTATCTATCCTTTCTTCTACAGGTTGGGACCACTCTTTCTTGGATTTTGTTGTGAGGGATTCCCAGGTCCAAATTTCCATGTCTTTTATTTGATCTTCTACTTGATTTTGACAGCATATCAGTAGGCCACACCTAAGGATGAGATGTCCAGAAAATCCATTTTGTCCTGGATGTATCTATGCATACCGTCGTGATACTTGAGCACAAGATGTTTCTCATAATATTTAATAACCAGCTTTGTGTGCAAGGTATGGAAGATATTTGTGAACTCAAGCATCACTTGGTCTCTTTCCTGCCGCAGCATGGTCCATTTTGTGTATAGGTCGTCATAACTTCCAACAGGGTAGTATTTTTCCTTAATATCATCCCTGAAGGACTCCTAGGTGACTGCAATTGTAAATAATGAGGGTTCCTCTATTTCCTTTTTCTCACGAAAATTTTTCCACCAATATTTGACATGGGGGATGACTTTGAGGAGCGAAAAGTAATTTTTTCTCTATTCGAGAAGTTATGGACAAAGAAATACCCTTCTAACATATTCAACCATTTATCTACCACATCTACGTCTATCTGACCTTCAAATATAGGAATATCAAAGTTTATTTGTACCTTGAAGGGGGTGGCGCCTCCATTTGAGGAAGATGCATTGCTTGTTGGTAGTCGTCGAAGGATTTGTGCAAAACTATCAATCATCTCGTTCCTTTGTTGCGTGAGTGCTTCCTCGAGAAAAATTTTGAAGGGATCTCATGTCTTGTCGTATTTATTTTATTCCAGCATGAGAGGTCATTTGGGTGTGTGAGAGATTTTATCCTAAAGGGAAACAAGCTCGAGACCCAATTATTTGTACCCTGACCTCATTGGGGACATGCATTAAGAACAACAAGGAGCAGACCACTCTGATACCACTGATCCAGAATATATTTGAAGAACGAAATGAATACATATTATTATCAAAATAGGCTTAACACATAATGACATATATACAGTAAAATTGGTTTCTATTCAATAAGGAAATAAGTTGAAACTATAAAATGCAGCGGAAACAAGATTGCTAGAATGGTGGCGACTTATCTCCGAGAAGAGATGTGATGGTTGCGCTCATTCGCAAGAATATGATTACAATGAGGCTCTGAAGGCATTTTTACAATAAACAAGAATTTCAAAAACCCTAGACATCCAAAAACCCTAACCCTAGGAGATGAAGCACCAAAATTCATGTGGGCCCCATTTTGGTAAGTTATTATATCAACTTCACGTGGTCGTGATGTTTACATACGATCTCCATTTTAGGCACACAATAGATCGCTGGAAAGATCTATCCGAGGAATACACATTTTGATACTATCTATCGAAGGTCATTGTGACTATGGCAAGCCCTAAAAAATGATGTTTAGGGCCTCAAAATAGCCCAGCAAGTCAGGGACCTGAAAACAAGGGAAAAAACTGCCAAAATGAGCTAGTTGGAATAGGTGTGAGGCCATCGACATCCATCTGGACCACTACCTTAGTTCTCCAACAAAACCCTTATCAAAATCGACCCTTCTAGTAAACCAGAAGGATACATCGCGCACAGAGTGCACAACGTAGTCTCACCCGAGATGGTTTACGGGGGACTACAGGACGCAAATGTTTGTAGTCATGGAAGGGATTGGGGGATGTTCTATCTTACTTATTATTATTTCTACTTAACCATGCATTCTATTGTATTATTCATCAGATCCATTCATTCATTCGTTCATTAATCTAGTGTGCATTGTAAGTAAATCATCCATTCAACTATCTAACCATTCAAAGATACTACAGAAATAATAACACATCAAAACACATTGCCAACATGGTTTTACCATGGTTCACCCCCCCTAGGCTATGTCCACAAATATCTTCTACTTCTTTATTCTTATTCATCAAAAAGGGACATTGCACACATTACACCATAGTAAGGAGTAGTGAGGCAGACTAGGATCTCACCATTCTCAATAGTTTATGACCTGTCCCTCAACTACTTTGACCTCATCTGAGCTCTACAACTCTCAAAATAGACTTCCAATCCCAAAAAATAAAAAAGGTTCTCCAAAACATACTTTTTGCACTTAAGGATTTTATCTTAGACAATTCTCTGATGATCCCCTAATATACCTCATACCCCTAATTTATATTACAAAAATGGGTTAGAAACCCTAACAATCCATCCTAGAACCCTAACCCTAACTAGGCTAGGTTTGTCCATTTTTGTGTTGGATTTCCGCAAATCCTGTCGCGCACAGTGCTTTTCCTCAAAATGTGGCGTGTTGTTCTACCTCGCTTGTTGTGCTATTCTCCAAACCTTCCTTCTCCAACAGGATCCCAACACTAATATGTGGCTCATCCCAAGCCATGTTAGCCTCAGTACACCTTCTGCAATGCTACCTCTAGCGCATGAAACTTATGTGTTAATTCTGACACTTTCTCTTTGGCCTCTACACTCTTCCCTGTTGATGTCTCCAAACCTTGCACTATAATGTGCTCTCCTAGCACTTCTTTGCTTCTTGTGAGTGCATGTTCCCATTTTCCCTTTTCTTAATGGAGCTCGTCAATCATCCCTTCTGCTTGTTGCTTCAATGGCTCCAACTAAGCATGACTTTCTTGTTTATTCTCCTGCATAGTCTTTACGTCTACCTAAAAGTTCTTCAGTTCCTATGTTTCCTTCATTCTAAGGAATATGTCCATGGTTTTCTATCTCTTCTTCAAATCCTGAACCGCTACGTTCATTTTTTCCTCACTTTTCTCCAATTGTTGGATATTTTCATCTTCTTCGAGGCTAGTCCAAATCTGTGTAGTCCTATTATACAGTTCGACCACTTATTTATCTTCCTACGCTATACTCTCTATGTGCACAGTAGCCTCTTGTTCCCTCTGTTCTCACACCTCTAGAGGTGTTCTCAGAGTTAAATTATTTGTTAGCTATGTTATTTCTTTCTTGTATCTCTCCATGGTCTACGCAATTTGTTGCATCTTAACTTCTGTTGTAACCTCAGGTGCCTACACGCAGTCGGGTATAGTCTTGTATACCTCTATGAGATTCTTCTCCAATTTTTTGGTGCACTGCTTCTCTTCCTCCTTTTCCAGTGTTATTTGTTCACATGTTACTTGCATAATCTCCTTCAATTCGCGACCGATCGCTAGGTTGGTGGCATCCACCCTAGCTATAGATTTCACTTCTTGCATTATACTTTCTTTTATTCCATATAAGGATTTTGTGGGTATTTTCACCATAACCAAATCCATATGCTCCACATCCTTTACTAGTATCTGCACTATCTATTCATCCATATACAACACATCTTATGTGACTATGAATCTGTCACTACTCACAACTCATGTCTTCACAATCTCTTTCTGCTCCTTCTGCGTTGATGTTTCATGTTCTTTCTTTTTCTGTTGTGTTGTTGAGTGATGCACTATATTTATTTTTAACCTCTATAAGATGTTGAGGACTTCAACCAGTTTTTCCATGATCTCCTCCCTTTGTGCCTCGGTTGCACGTACTACATCTTCTCCTCTATCTTGGACTTTGTATGCTACCAACTCAGCATCATCCTCTGTGATCATGATCGTTGGAGGATTTTTATGGTACTTCATATTTTTCTTGATTTCTTCCTCCTGTGCTCTCATTCTCTTCTTATATGGGGTTGAGTTTTATGCCTCAGTCTTCACTTTTTTTTTCTCCCCATATTTTACTTCATTCGGGTGAGAACTATTTCCATCTCCTTTAACTTTGGTCCTTGATACTGTCTCTTTTTGTCTGGGTCTTTTGTTGGCTACGCTACTTCCTAAAGCTTGGTCGTGCTCTGTAGCCTTTCTAGTGTTTTCAGCTGGACTGCTTGTCTTTTGGGATGTTCCTGCCTATGTTGGATCCTTCAGTTTGATTACCTTTTTTTGTGTTGCTGGCACTTTCCACTGCGTGGGCTAGTCTTTTACAATCCAGTATACCTCTTCCTTTGATGCACAATATCTCATTTCCAACCACTTCTTCTTAGGGTCCCTTGTGGCCTGGATACATAAATGATGTCTTGGTGCTTTGAAATTTGCAATGATTCATTACCTTACACCACTTCCACTGGGATCTGCCATACATTTGTTGTATTTTGTTGCATATCCTCCAAGAACATGGAGAATACCGCGATGTTATCTTTCTAGTTCTTGGGGACCTTTGCTTGCCAGAAAGTTTTGTATCACACTGCGTAACACTTCCCCTTCCTGTCTAGAAAAGTTGAAACCTTGGGCTCCTTCCAACCCACCAATGCTATCATAATTAGTAACCAAGAGCAATGGAATTCCATTCCATTATCCTGTGCATCTCGACAATCTACCAGAAATTGGTTCAATAGGTATGGTTCCCACCTGAATACAATTCCCTTTGCGCACTGCACAACTTTTTCTATCACTCTTGCTGGGGATTCTTCTTTTCTGCACTTTCTCAACAATTTGTAGGCCATCAATGTTGTAGAAAAATTTGTTTCCTGGTCATTAATGTCCTTAATGATGAGTCCTCGAGTTCCCCTGTTTGTCCCAAACTGGGTTTTCACTTCCTCTGCAATCTCTTTATCCCTGGCTTTATTGTATAGGTATTCCTTTGACTTTAATCCACTGGTAGAAAATAATTTTTTCTTTGTTATGAGATCCACGTCGATGGGGACTGGCCTATCCATCCACAGGATACCTCTGTGTACCCTAGCCAACAATTATTTTACGCACAGTCCCACATTTTTACCGCACCCAAAATGTGGAATTTCCAATAGATTCATCATGCATGAATTGTAGAGACATGTAACCCACTGTGCGAGATCCAGAATAGGTTTCCCTAGGGGTCCTACCTCCCCTCTTTCCTCCAAGTATTCTTCCTGCGTGAATTCAGGGAATTTCGTTGTGTCAATTATGTCATGGTCCGCATAGTTCAGCTTCAACACCTTCCTTAACATGTCCTCCACTACGACTACAACATTGGGAAGATGGGGTAATGTGATTTCCATTGCACTTGGTGCTTTCCCCTTTTGAACTGTGGTTAGGGTTTCCTTTGTGGCTTCGTCCTCTGGTTCTTCTTCTTCCTCTCCCTCCATTTCCTACTAACCTATGGTTTCTTCCACCAGGACTTCATCTATGCTGGCTTTCTGCTTCTTTATGCCCTTCTCCCTTGTTGCTGCAAGATTTTTAGAACTAGGGTTCGCATTGCTATTAGGGTTTTCTACATTTGAACTCACTTGCACCCATTATGCTATTGATTTTTCTTCCTCTACTCTCGTGGGACTTATTGATTCAGTCTCATATGTTGTTATGTCCTCCATCTCCACAAATTTCTCTGGTTATTCCATTTGTTCCTTCTTTCTTCCATACTAACAAGTTACTCGCACAATTCTGCTAGGAGTGCCAACTTTCGAGGGTGCCATCGAACTATTATTTCTCCCAATAGATTGAATTATCCTTTTTCTTGATCACCCTTTTCTCGCACTCTCAAGTTCTCAGTTGCTCAAAATTCGCTAAGTGTCGAACTTTCCCATGCTTTTTCCTTTTTATCGACCCGATCATTAATGTTTTGTCTTATTTTTCACTTTTCCGGTCATTTGTGCAGTGTCTTATTTTCCTACACCCAATCTTCCAAATTATGTCACACCAGTTGTTGCGCGATGTCATACCTGAATTACTTATTCCTCCTAATTACTTCTTTTTGTCTTTTTCTTCGTTTTTTTTGTTTTTATCTTCCCTTTTCTTCTTTTAGCTCCTACTATTTACAATATATACAAGTCTACTTGCTACGTTGCAACTATTGAGAGTTAGTAGGTCGACTGTCCCTATATAGCTTCAGTCGACTACCATTCACCATTCCTTGCACTTCATTTCATGTTAAATCTTTTAGTTGTACAACACCTCCATTTGTGACAAACTTTATTCGATATGGTCCTAGACAATGCATTCTGAGATTCCCTGGGTGTTGTAAGTATTTTCTTTCATAGAGGAGAACCATATATCCCTCTTTAAACTTCTTCTTCTTGATATGTCTGTCATGCCATGATTTATCCTTTTCCTTCTGTACTTCTTGATGGAAACCTGCCATGATTCGGACTTCTTCTAATTCCATCAGTTGAGTCAATCCTTCCTACACTGCATCATTTTATGTCATGTATGTGATTGTTGCAATGCGCAGACTTGGGATTAAATGATATAAGGGAACTAATGCCTCATGTCCATACACCAATATAAAGGGTCTTTGTTCTATTAATTTCTTGCAGGTATTTCTATAAGCCCAAAGAACTGTTGGTACCTTCAAGTCCCAATCATCTATGTTTACATTAAAAATCTTTGTCAAGGCATTCTCCAAAATCTTGTTGAAGGCTTCAACTGTTTCGTTCGCTTGAGGATGGTAAGGAGTACTCTTTTGGTGGAATATCTGAAACTCTTCAAGCATTGCCTCAATTGTACTTTTGATGAAGTGGGTCCCCTAATAACTCATCAACATCCTTGGACATCCAAATCGCATTACTACATTTTCAAACAAAAAGAGTGATGCAGTCTATGCATTGCAATCCTTTATTGGGGCTGCCTCTGCCCATCTGGTTAAGTATTATGTTGTTGTAATAATGTGGTGCTTGATATTCTTTCCGGTGGATTAATTGGACCTACAAAATCTATTTCCCATTTATAAAACACTTGTAAAGTAACATGTGGTTTCAGTGGTATCTCACCCCTCCTGGATGGCTTCCAAATTCTTTGACAAACATCGCACTTCTGATAGTATTCCTTTGAATCCTTATGAACCGTGGGCCACCATAATCCTATGCGCAATACCTTCTGCGTGGTATGTTTTTCTGGGTAGTTTCCTCCTCCAATTCTTTCATGTGCTTCTACCAAAATAATGGGTCTTTCATGATCCATCACACATCTCCTCAAGATGTTATTTGCTCCAAGTTTTTATAACTGACTTGCAATCAACTGATAATATGCAACTCTGACCATCAAATTTTTCTTCTGCACAGTTTTAAATTCTCTTGGTGCAAAGCCTATACTACAAAAATCAATAATGTCAGCAAAATATTCATCTGCAATTT
The DNA here is from genome assembly GCA_009831015.1 of Picea engelmannii. NCBI lineage: Eukaryota > Viridiplantae > Streptophyta > Pinopsida > Pinales > Pinaceae > Picea > Picea engelmannii. Next base: position 497,945 of record ML777433.1, on the reverse strand, counting down.
GCACGGAAAACAATTATGCATCTAGAAAGTTGTCTTCCAAGTTAATGGGTTCTTCTCTATTTGTTATCCTTGACAAGTGATACAGTGTTGCATTCAATATTCCAGGATTCACCACAACTTCAAAGTAAAACTCCTGAAATAATAATATCCATCCCCCCAACATTGGATTATTAATTAAGTATCTTAGAGATGAATTATCTGTAAACATTTTGAAGTGTTGTCCCAACAAGTAATGTATGTATTTCTACAAAGAATACATCATTGCTAATCCTTCTCTTTCTATAGTGTCGTAGTTCTATTATGAATCTGACAACATTCTACTTGCAAATGCAATAGGGTGATCTATATCACCTTCACCTGGTTGTGTTAATATTTCTCCTAATGCAATTGCAAATGCAACTACATGCACATGAAATTCTTTAGCTCAATCTGGAAATACCAAAATTGGCACAGTGACCATCTTCTCCTTCAAAATATCCAGACTCTTATGGAATTCATCATTCCATTGGTACTTAGTATATTTATTCAGTAGTTTCTCCATTCGTGCAATGATATGTGCACATCCACTGATCAATTTTCTGTAATACCCTGTATGTCCCAATGTACTCTTCAATTTGCGCATTGACTTTGGTGGTGGTAGGTTAACTATGACAACAATTTTGGCAGGATCAACCATTAGACCCTGTTTACACACCACATGCCCTAACAAAATGCCAAAATGTGTGTTGAAAATACATTTCTTAATGTTTAGTGATATATGTCATTGTCTACATCTATCCAACATCATCCTTAATACTTCAACATTATCTTTCAACAAACTGAACATTGTCCATTCATCCATGTAAACCTCCAAAAACTTGTGAATAAAGTCCTTAAAAGTTGTTACTACTACTCTTGAAAAAATGGTTGGTGCATTCTTCAATCCAAATGGCATAACTATATACTGAAATGAGCCCCACTCTATAGCAATTGTTGTCTTATGTCTATATTTTGATGCTATCCTGATATGATGATAAGTTGAAAATCCATCTATAAAATAATAAGCTTCTTGACCCCCTATGTTCTCCAAAACTTCGTCTGTAAAAGGGGTAGGAAAACGATCATGTAGGAAAGCATCATCCAACTTTATCAAATCTACAAAAATATTGATCCCTCCTTGCTTATTTTCTTGCACCACCATGGGATTGATCCATTCTGACTCTTCTACAGGTTCTATAACACCAGCTTCTAGCATCTTGTCAATTTCTAAATTTACATTCTCTTTGTATATTGGATTAAATCTATACGACATTTGTCTGATAGGTCTTTCTTGTAACAACCCTAATTAATTATTTAATTATCATGGTTGTTAAATTAAATGTAATTCATTATTAAAATAAATTCAATGATTCTTTTATTATAATATTATTAAATTGGTAGGTGAAGTAATTAATAGGAGGGATAAGGTTGTTGAGGAATTAATGGGGGGGTAAGGCAGTTGGGGAATTGAATGAGGGAGAGGGATTCGAGGGAGGAGGATAAGGAAGAGGGGAGAGGACTTGGAGAGGGGTCTTTTGTTGTTTAGTTTTGAGAGGAGAAATTCATGGGGGGGGGGATTTTTGGGAAGGAGGGGGAGAGAAAGGAGCAGGAAAACTTGGAGTAAGAATTTGATTTGAGAAATTTTGGATGCATACGAGATTGACTAGTTGCTGGGAATTTTGGGCTCGGGGGCTAGGAAACCGCAAGGATTCCTGGAGCTAGGGATCCAGAGAGGCTTTGTTCCTAGCTAGCTAGGAGGAAAAGATTCAATTTTCAGGTAGTTTCAAGCAATTTTTAGGCAATTCAGGTAGTTAGCAACAACGAGAAAGAAAGGGACAAACTTCTTCTTCAAAAGGTATTTTACTAGTATACAATTTTGTTCTGAATGAAATTTATGATATGTATTTGTATATTGAAAATGTGTAACGTGTTGTGTAATATGTTTTGTGACTATTTTGGACTGTATAATTTGAGAATTTGATATTTAACTGGTTAATTTTCTAGAACTTCAACCGAAATTAGATAGATTTGTTGTAATGCAAAAAAAAATAGAAATTAAATGTCAAGCGAACAAAAATACAACATAAACTTGTTCATAAGAAATCTTTCAAGAAAAGAAAAGTAATTTAGATTACAAATTTCAAGAAAAGAAAAGTAATTTAGATTACAAATTTACCATTTAACTTTGAAGCCCTAGTGAAGGGATTTACATTTGGTATCAGACCTCGGTTTCAAAACTGAAACCTAGGGCTTACCCACCCTGAAACTTGAAACCTAGGGCTTACCCACCCTCATAACTGAAAGTTATGTTATTTGTTCTATAACCGAAATATTGAAATGGAGAGATAGCATGAAAATAACCCTGAAATGTCTATGAACATTTCATCAACTTGTGAATTTGTGAAAGCCAACACCTGTTTAACTTGTTCACCTGTGAAAGCCATGAAAAGAGATATCAAGAAAGTGATAGAAAGAGTGTGAGGGTTTCTAGAGTATTGTCTATTTTTTTTAAAAGAGAGGTAGCACAATTATCTCAATATAATTCCTAAAAAAAAAAACTGTTAAAATAATAATAATAATAATAATAATGAAAAAAATATATATTAAAAAAAAACAATGGTTATTATCTTCTATATATCAATCATTCACAAAAAAAAATGTTTAGTATATTCATAGTAATAGTTATATATATATATATATATATATATATATATATATAGGGGTGGCAGGTGCGGGGGGAGTCATCTATGATTCCGAGGGGAAAAAAATAATCAATTACACCTGGGGATTGAGAAAGACAACAAACAATAAGACAGAGTTCCTCACAGCCTATATAGGACTCAAGCTAGCCTAGGATCTGAATATTCAAACTTTAGCAGTGTTGGGGGACTCCGAAATCATCATAAAGGAACTTCGCGGTATGCCTAGACCGATAAAATCCCTTCTCCAAAGCATATCCTCAGCTATCAATTCGCTCAAAAAAAAGTTCATGCGCTTGAGCTTCTTCCACATTCCGTGAAAGCAAAATACGGAGGCAAATGTAATGGAAAAAACTGCTAAAACCCTGGAACAGAGCCACCTTCTCACCAATAAAATCCCTTCTAATGTATGGTTACCTTAGGCCCACCTGTCCCTTTGTCCCCCCCTCAACACCAAGAACAAGGCTCACCCCCCTTGTCACAACTACCCCCCACTCCTACCCCATCCTGCTCACCCTCAANAGCATATCGAACACATGCCTCACCCTCCTCCCCCAGGCCTTGCCTCCCCACCCCCATCCCTTCCCTCTCCCCTTTCATGAGCCGTCTATTTAACCTCGCTCTTTGCATCAGGCTCCAGACAACCAACTTCACTCACCCTGCGTCAAGTACGAATCCCGCACCAGTTGATTCATCTCTCTCGCTTGTGGGTAATGATGAATTCTCCTGCTTATAGAGGCCTGTTGAAGCCCCTCTCAAGTCATGTTCTCCTACTTCTATCTTCCTTCAAGCCCAGTTTCCCTTACGGCTCTGAAATCCTCCCTCTCTCCTCCTCCCTCGAAAACCCTCTGTATTTTCTCTGCACCCTCCTTGCTCACTGCACCACCATGTGCCGTATTTCCAGAGACCCCTGCACTTTCCCAGCCTGCGCCCTGGAAGATATGCAGGACCAATTTCAAGGTCTGCAGATCGAGTGTAGGCGCACGGAGGATCGTTCGGACTCCATACAGAAGGAATTGCAACAAGAAAACCGAGAAATTCGGGAAAATGTGGCCGAGGTTCAAAATCAAATGCAGAGACTGGAGCTCAGACACAACCATGAACTAGCTATTGTGCTCAAGGGAGTCAACCGTAACATGAGGCAGATCAAAGAACTCAATCAATGTCCAGGCAACCCCCAACAACATGCCCTCTCAACAAGCACAGATGAATCTTGGATCCACTCCTCCATTCACTCAACATGTTCCAATGGCTCTTGGATTCTCCGATCGCGTCTAGGAAGGAGAAAATCAATCCCAACAACAAGGGGAAGTGGCCCAAGCAGAGGAGAATCGCGCGCGATATTGGGACGGTCCAGTCCCTTCCCACCCTTAGTCCAGGTTCTCCATGAATTGCAAATTTCAGTTTTTTCTGAATAGTTTCATAGCCTTCTTCACATGGCAAGTTTGTAGTGTGTATAGCACAATGGCCATTCTCCATTTTGACATCCTTCTCTTTTTTGTAATCTGGGCAACTTTTGATAATATACAAAATATTTGTTTCTGTTAAAAAAAATAGTTATAT